>JACEIK010009311.1:0-10353 GCA_018107945.1 Datura stramonium
CTAATCCTGGATATCGAAGCATGTACCATAAAACAATACAACTTAAAGTATGTGAGTCAGTACGTGGAATGTGTATGCAAGGTATGTAAAACTGCTAAGTAAGCAAAATTATTAAATGATGCATACAATGAAACATAATCAAGATAAGATTTTGAGAGTAGGTCTTGCATGCTATTTTTTGAAATCATGATCTGAACATAACTGAACATCATAATTGAATCGATTGACCCAAAGCTGAAAACTGATAATCATAAGTAAAACTGAACATAAGGTCAAACCTACTGAAACCATAATATCATGGCTGATGTATATGCATAACTGAAATCATGAGGAATGATGGGAGACTCGTCATATAACCGACATTACCACGATAGAGCTTACGTGGTCGCAACTATTGCACTCAAGTGGGTAGAGTCATCCAATGCTTTGGAAGGGCTAAGGACGTTATCATGATATTGATATTAAGCTCAAGGCCCCTTGGGGGCAGGGGAATCTCACAAGGGAGGTCCCAAAGTATATAAGTAAACCTACGTTGTCGCGTAGTTTTGAGGCACAAGGTTGACTGAACCTTAGCCTAGTTGGTGCTAGACACTACTCCCTAAAACATGCATATGCTCTCCATCATTTTTCAATGAAGCTGACCATCGTCTAATGAAGAAGCTGAATAACAACATATATGCATTATTTGAAATCATAACATGAGGAGCCTTGGCTAAAACCATACCACAAGCTGAAAATAATAGGAGTCTTGACTCCAAAACTATGTGGTAAGCTAATTCATGAAATCATAAAACATACTTGATCATACGAGCTTGCCCAATACTTTAACATGCTTGAAATCAACACGATTCACTTTGAAAACATGAACATAACATGGGTATTTCAAAATCATACTTTCTTCATAAACATCTCACTATGCTTGAACTTATGACTCATAGATCTCAACTTTTATGAACATTCATGGATGGGCATCATAGTTTATAAAACATGAAAACATAATTTATAATTTAAAACATTGTAAAATCTGCCCATTAAACATAATTCATCATTCAAAACATTCTTAGATCATACCCATTACTAAAACTTAGGAATTCATGCATTGGGTAAAAATTCCATGGAATCATCAATTCGAACATCATAAATTGAGAGAGAATTAGGCATGGGTATGGACAATTGCATCCATTCATAGCTTTGTGTTTCTAAAAGGATCTGATTTCATAAATTCTTTGATTGCCCAAGGAAGAATTGAGGAAGAACTTGTAGAAAACTAGACTTCATCACCTCTCAAAACCCCTAAGCTTGCATGCATGAATTAGGATAGGATTAGAATGAAATAACCCCTCTTAAAACACTCTATTCCAAGCTTAAAATGATGTAGTTTAGGACCCTAGGGCTTAGGAATGATGAAAATACCGTTAATAAATTTTCTAGAAAAACTGCTCTGCTAGTGGCAACGGTCGACACAACGAATCGTTGCTAACTCCCATGGTCCGTTACTACCCCTCTTCGTCTCATCCTCGATTCAAGTCTCAGATCCCCTACCACGACTGGATAGGACGAGTCGTTACAAGATCCAACGACTCGCTACTGCTAGTCATTGTCACCACTACCTTAACCAGGGATTCCTCTCAAGGACTGTTGACAATAGCTCGTTGGTTCCAACAATGGGTCGTCTAAAGACTTGTTACTTCATACCTGATCTAGACCAATCATCACAGCGACTCCGTCCAATGACTCATTGCAACATCCAATGGGTCATCTTGTGGCCGGTTACTTCCTAATCTATTTTGCAGCGTCTCACCACGGGAACCTTCCACGAGTCATTGGTCCCACCAATGATTCGTTCAATGAGTCGTCTGAGTAGATTTTTAGATTTTTCTGCCAATTTTTATGTCAACTCTCGAGTCTAGTCTTAGGCACTTCCGGGATATTACAATTCAGTATTTGAGTATGATGATTGCATTTCTTTTCTTTTCAGTATGTTTTTTCACATTTAAGGACGAATATCCCCAAGGGGGAGATATTGTAGTATCCTAAAAACCCTAAGATCAGACCGGAGAGTTGAAATGAAGAAAATAGAATTCTTGCACCAAGTCACAGAACGGGTAATCAAATGACCCGTCCGGAACATCGCGAGTCGTTAAGTTACTTATGGGGAGGGGTTTGGCCATGATTGGAATTTTCAGATTTGAGGTGACCACAGGTGTGACGACGAGTCATTATTAGCACCACAATTCGGTAGGTCAACCATGGTTAAGAGTGGTTTGAAGGATGAAGAAAAATGTGCAGGGTGTACCTAATAGGTCATCACCATGAATCATTGGGTACACCACGAGTCGTGGTGTCCTCCGTGGCAACCAAGGAAGGCAAGTTCTTAATGCTGATCACGAGAAGGTGACCACGAGTCGTTGTCAGGGACGATGGGTCTCCTTGCTAGTGGAGTTCATGTTCCTAGGAGTATGTGTCTCAACTGATTCTAGCATTGATACTACTTGTTTCCCCTTTTGCTTGCAATGATTCCCTTCTACACTTGTTGCTTCAGATATGTCAGTGTTGTTCTTTTATGTTCTTTGTAGTGTCATTCTATTATTATGCATTGTCCATTGTTCTTTTTGTTATGAATTTTTTTCAAAAATTATATTGAATTTCTCCACTTCTTTTGATGTTTGTTCATTACTAGTATCGTGATGCATATCTATCACCTCCTTATCTATTTTATTGCCATCTTCTCTCTTCAGTTTGTTTTGGCTCTCTGCCTCTATATAACTTTGTATTATCTATAATAACTTATTCATTTTTCTAAAAGATTACACAATACATAATTTACAAGATTTAAATTTTCTTAATGTCTGATGAAGGGCGTACTTACGCACATCATAGATATATTTTGCCCATGCTTTACTATGTTTTGAGAATAAATTATGCGTGTTTGCATATGTTTATATTATATTTATGAAAAATGGCTGACGAACATGATTAGATACTTTCAAGGCTAAAAATGTGTGATTTGAATGTATTTGAGGCTTTTGAAATAAATGTGAAGAAGATTGAATGACAAAGCAAGAACGAGGCCAAAAAAGTGCACTAGCACACCTTGGCGACCTGCAGCGCGGCGCGCAGGCACTCCATCACAATGAAGGATGCGAGGCGCTGGCCTCGATGCCCGACCAGAGGCGCAACCCACAAGCCCTGTTGTGCGATGCATGGTGCAACGCGGCACTGATCCAGCGCCATGACAAGCGTGGTGCGCTAGCCCTGTCCGGCTACCAAGAAGGTTATCCCACTTCAACTAGGAAAAGAAGCTTCCAATCCCAAATCAAATTCATCAAGGAACAAGAAAAGAAAACATCTACTACTATATATACCCTTTTATATTTATGTAATAAGAGGGTTTTTTGGGGGATTATAGTTTTAAAATCAAGTTTTAGGATACAAGTTTAGTGTCTTACATTTTGAACTTTGAGACGATTGTTTAATTATTCGTCCGTATTCTTTGCAATAATCAAGTGAATTTCTTCCTATCATCATTGTAAGTATTACTTTATGCTTTCGCCTATGAATTCTATTAATTTACTTATAAACATGATAGGCTAAAAACACCACAACTAGAGCTGTGGGAACCATGGTGAATTAACAAGCTAGGGTTTACACGACGTGATTCCAATCCATTACTAAATGCTTGTATTGTATTCTCTTCATGATTAAACCTTTCTTAATGGTGCACAACGTTAGGACATGCCTGAATTCTTTACTTTCTTGAGCCTAGAAAGGTAGAGATTAGGAAAACAAAATTACAACAAAGCCTTGGTCTTGATGATCATTGTATTAACTTGAGTTGTGGTCGTCGGATAGTTAAATTTGAGACAAATTGATAATGGTTAAATTGAAATCGCTCATGAGACTTGACCCAGTTATTGACTATAGTTATCCAATAGGGACGAACCAGTAGTTTGGATGAACAGTTATTATCAGTCCAACAAGTAAAGTATTGAGATAGATCACTAGTGTAAAACCCGAAGTAGTTAAGAATCCATGGGGAACACTTAACTTGGTTAATTACATTAATTTGGAATCAACTTTCAATATCTCCACAATATTTCTTGTTACTTTTATAATGTTTCCCCCCTTTAGGAAACAATTGACTAAAAATCTTAAGCATTAGCTTTCTTCTACATCCTTCCATATTATCTATGGGATCGACCCCAACATATTGTTGGGTTCTTTATTGACAACGTCCGCTTCATATTTCAGTAGGAGGTATGGTTTGAGCGTTATCAATATCTCCTTTTATTCCCGTGTGTTGGTTATACCCTGTTCATTTCCCATTCCATCCAAGGCAGCATTAGAGTTACTAGTGTGGATCTCTTTAGCTTCGTTGGATAAAATGGCTTTTTCCTTATGTGTTCTAGTTGTTTGTACTCATTATTAGTCTAACTAAAAATTCTATTATGCTTCTTCACATTCCATCAATATAATTAATACTTAGATCTAGTTATTTTTCCATTATATTGTTTTGATTTGTATTTGACGTTAGGTGTACTCTTATGCCCAGTTGGCACATTTTTACCCATCTTTTATCATGTTTTGAGAAGATTATCCTTATGAAATGTAAGGTTTTATAAATGTGTATGTGGGAAGTGTTGATGTCATGTGTTCAAATCAGTAAAATAGAAAATATAATTAATATCCGAGACTACAGAATTTACTGGGTGTCCTTAAGGAATTTAATCCCCTCATTGTACTCGAGGTTTTGGATTACTTCCTCCTAGGATAAAACAGATATACCTGTTAATAGTGTAGCAGTACCTCAAACACCAATAACTTCATTGAACTCTAAGAGAAGTAATTAATCACACAACATACTCGATTTTATTTATTTTAAAATATGCAGATTGTTAAAAAATTCTCTATGTGAAATTAAGGAAAAAGGTCTTTATTTATAGCAAAAGATCTAAAGTAAAAAGGTGTGAAAACACCTGTTCAGATGGTGTCTATTCAGAATGACTACCATTGAAAAAAGAAATAATTCGACCTGACTTTCGCAAATGAGGACCTACAGATTGCAGGTGTAAACATAGGTCTAAACGGAATCCATTTAGGACATTCTGCATGTCACCTGTGTTTCACAAGTAAGGAACCGCGACCCGCAGGTACAACAAAGATCAAAGCAGAATCCGTCCAAATTTTGCGAAAAAGTCAACTCGAATTTAAATAAATTTTTCTAAAAAATATATTAATCAATTAGATCATTTTACCAAATCCGAAGCCAAAGCCGATGCTGAACCGAGCAATGACGACGGTGCAAGGGAAAACTTTCTTCTCAACTCTTTATTAGTTGGAAGATTTGCTTCTCAATATAAGCATAAACAATTCCCTTTTCCCTACCAATGTGGGGGAAAATTCCTTTTACAAAGAAACTTTCAAATTTCTTGTAATGCCCGGGAAACTCAAAATCTAATTCTAGGACTTAAATATGGAAATCTGGAAAAGCCGTAGAAAAGCTATAGGATGACCCACCTAACAAGTCGTTAAGTGACCTCACGACTTGTTAGGTGAGCCATGAGAAGGAAGTTTGAGGATTTTTAGAAGGGAGGTAGTGTACCCAACAAGGGACCTCATGAGACGTAGTCACTGACCACGACCCATTGAGTCACTCGTGGTCAGGCCTGAGTTGGGGATAATATCAGTGGAGTAGTGTACATGATGGGTGGGGGAAACGAGTCATCGTCCCTAGTAATGACTGGTTATGTCCCCCGTTACCAGCCCTAATGAGTTTAAGCTAGTGCACCTAATGAGTGTCACAACGAGTAGTCGTCAGTGGTAACGACTCGTTAGGTGACCCATTACCAAGCTTGGGACTTAACCTTCAGTAGTGAGCTAGTTTGGTCCACGACTGGTGACCACGAGTCATGGTCAGTGACCATGACTCGTTATGTCCCTCGTGGTAACCTAATGTGGAGCTTAGGCAGTGTACCTGACGAGATTGACCATGAGTCGTGGTCAGCCATCACGACCCGTTAGGATCACCTGACAGTTTTTTTGAGAGAATTTCTAAGGGGTATTTAGTAATTTCCTACTCTCCTAAGCTTTAAAATACGTCATTTTGGATGAAATTTCAGACTTATTAGAGGGTTTGGACGGTTCCTCCCCTCATTCGCATGATCTTTCTCTGAAAAACTATCGAAGAGTTCCTCAAGAAAACTCTCAAGCAAGCTTAGGGTTGTCCTCCATTGAAGCAGTTCAATTCCTCTTCTCGAGGAGATTTTCACTCAAGTATGTAGGAATTTAACAAGGAAAATAGTTCTTCCCTTGTGTCCCCCAAAACCCCTCCCATAGTTTCTCTATCAGTTTTATCCCTGAATTTGTGAATAGGAAGAGATTTTCATGTTGGTTTTTGTTAATTTCAATTGAGTTATTATCCATGTTTATTACTCATATGATCCTCATCAATTCATAAGTAAATTGTTGTTATTCTTGTCAAGATGATTTACAACCCTACATTTTTGAGTAATGATTATGGAGTATTAAATTCTATCTATTTTGCAAAGTATGTTTTGGGCTGAATATTCTAGTAATTCTTACTATATATTCATGTGAGTAATTATTCCATTGATGAGAATGATTTTACCCTTGTTGGATGAGATCCCTTTAAATTCTTGAAATTTCATCATAGTATGAAATTCCCATGTTATTGGAATGAGTTATGTTCTCTATTAGCTTCTTAGTAGCTTAGTTCAGTTAGAACGTAGAACCTCTTCAGCCCTAATCCGAAAGTGTCGACTGATCAGTTTTACTTCAGTCTTTTTCCAATGTGCCAATGGTACCTCCCAGTGATCAGAAGAAAACTCAGATTATAGTTATTTGATCCATTAGCAGTCATGACATTCTAGTTATATAGCTCTAACCAGCCCTAGGACCCCAGTTCAGTTACAGTTTGTTCTTAAATGGTTATGACGCTTCTAGATAAGAAGCTCTAACCAGTCTAGAATCCAGTTTCAGAATCTGGTCTGATAAGACTCTCAGGGTACTTTCAGTTATTGTCCCTGACTAGTCTTGGGCCCTAGTTTCGAGCTATCAGCTTAGCAATTTAGTATAGGTTTCCAGTGGGAGTAGGACTTAGCACCGAGATGGCCGAGGTTCCAGTGCACCCAGGTTCCCAGAACTACGTTTCCAGTGTAGGTTACAGTATTACTTGGCCTGATTGGCCCCATACTTTTGTGATCACCCAATTCATGCCTTTATACCCTAGCAAGGTATATTGGATCCTATCGATGGAGTGTATACATCGAACTCCACGTCTAGCTTACGTGGTTATATGTTGGTTAGAGACTCTCCCACTAGTCAGTTCATTTCAGTCTCAGGTTTTACAGTTTAGTTCAATTCAAATTAGATCAGTGCGGTCTCTTAAACTTACTATTTCAGACATAGGGCATGTCTTTGACCATCAGATAGGGTCATCTTGATTATTTCAGTTTACATCAGTACTTCAGTTCAGCTTATCAGTTGGTCATTGCATGTCATTTCAGTTCAATCATCTATATATTTATCATTATGCTTCTCTCACTTACTCAGTACATTTAAAGTACTGACGCATACTTTTATTCTGTATCATTTCATGATACAGCCGCAGGTTCTCAAACCCAGCGCCGTTAGCCGATTTCGTTCGGATCTCTCTATTAGCAGCAGAAGTATGAGTTCTCATATTTCGAGGGCGTTATTTCCTTCATTTTAGTTTTCTTTACTATTTTCAGTTAGACTTAGAGTTAGCTGGGGGCTTGTCCCAGCAACTCCTCAGTTAGATGGCTTTCAAATACATACTTCGTTTCAGATTCTCAAATATTTTAAATCCCTATGTTCAGTTTATAATTTTCATAAATGCTATTATGTATTATTTCAAAGCTTCCTCTATGCATGTTTTACTTAAAATACCAAAGTATGATAGACCAAGGGTTGACTGGGGGTTACTTGTAACTCCAAGTACCGTCTTCCGTCTAGGGTGTAGACTCGGGGGCATGACAAACTTAGTATCAGGACCTAGGTTAAGAGTATCCTCGGAAAGTTTGAAAGCCGCATTGAGTAGAGTCCTTTTCATGGGTGTGAAGAGCGCCACACTTATGACGAGGAGGCTATAAGATGTTATTAGAAAAACTCTCTTTTGTTCATACTCTTTATCGTGCGTTAAAGTTCAATTCCATAAATGCCCTTCTAACTCGTGCTCTATTTCATTTCAGTGAACCATGCCTCCCCGATGTGGAAATGGAAGAAGGGCTGATAATGCCAATAGGCCTGCCCACCATCCCCGACAGCTCCTCAAGATGATTCAATATCTACCGCCGAATTCCAGGCGGCCATTCAACGGCTAGCCCAAATAGCCACCAACCAGGTGAACCGGTAGGTGGTGCCGATGAATACCAATGGGTTCGTAGTGGCTGCGAGGGTGTGGGAATTCACTCGTATGAACCCTCCATCTTTTCACGGATCCAAAGTAGGGGAGGATCCCCAGGAGTTCGTGGATGAGATTAGGAAGATTACCCAGATTATGGTTGCCAGCTCCTCGGAGAGTGCTGATCTGGCTACCTACCAGCTCAAAGGGGTAGCTCAGGTCTTGAATGACCCGTGGAAAGAGGGGCGGCAACCGGAGCAGGACCAGTGGAATGGGAAGAATTCCACACAACTTTCTTGGAAAATTTTTTCCCTCGGGAGGTGAGGGAGGCAAAGATAGTGGAGTTTATGAATTTGAGACAGGGAAACAAAACTGTGGAGGAGTATGCTCTGGAGTTTACTAGGATTTCTAAGTATGCTCTAGAGATAGTAGTCGAGCTAACGGCTCGCATGCTGAAGTTTGTAAATGGAGTGTCAAATTTGGTGCTCAAGGAGTGTAGGACCGCGATGCTGATTAAGGACATGGACCTCTCAAGCTTTATTATTTATGCCAAATAGATTGAGGCTAAAAAGCTAAAGAATGTGGAGCGAAAGAACAAACGGGCACAGACTGGATAGTACGATTTCGGCCATCAGAGGTCTAGCGGTAGTAGCCACCCACCGCACCAGTAGCAGCAGCAGCAGAGAGCCCCAACACCCAGTTCAGCCAGTGTCCACACCTTTCGATCCCTCTAGGATCGGAGGGCTGTGTAATCAGGCACTCAGTCTCAGGCCCACAGTACCGGGAACAAGTATCCAGCTTGCCCCTAGTGTTGTAGGAATCACCCAGGAGAATGCCTTCAAGGACGAGAGGTTGTTTTGGGTGTGGACAGCTTGGACACCGACTTAAGGAGTGCCCGTAAGCAGGGCGAGGGAGATCACAATCTACCACCTCATTAGCACCAGTAGGCTGACCAGCTCAACAGGCCAACACATTAGGTATAGATGGCGGTCAGTGCCAAAATCGCTTCTATGCTCTATCTTCCCATCAAGATCAGGAAAGCTCACCTAACATAGTTACTGGTATGTTACGTCTCTTCCATCTAGACGTGTATGCCCTCTTATATTCAAGAGCCACTCTTTCGTTCATGACTCCCTATATAACAGTCCAGTTCAACATCAGTCCAGAGGTCCGATCAGAACCATTTTCAATCTCCACCCCAGTTGGCGAGTAAGTTAGAGTCAGCCGGGTGTATAGAAACTGCCCAGTCTCAATTCTGAATAAAGTCATCCCAGTTGACCTCGTAGAGTTAGATATGGCCGATTTTGACCTCATCCTTGGCATGAATTGGTTACACTCCTTCTATGCCTCAGTTGATTGCAGAACTAGAGTTTTCAAGTTCCAGTTTCCAAATGAATTAGTGTTAGAATGGAAGGCTTAGCAGTTCAGTGCCTAAAGGTAGGTTTATTTCCTACCTTAAGGACTAGAAACTCAACTCCAAGGGATGTATATATCATCTAGTTCGTGTCAAGGATTCCAACTCTGAGACCCTGACGATCCAGTCAGTCCCTGTGGTTAGTGAGTTCCCAAACGTTTTTCCTGAGGATCTTCCCAGAGTTCCCCCTGAACGTGAAATAGACTTCGGAATAGACCTCCTCCTATATACTCAGCCCATATCCATCCCTCCTTATAGAATTGTTCTGGTGGAGCTTAAGGATTTGAGGGAGAAACTTAAAGACCTTCTTAAAAAGGGTTTAATGAGACCCAGCATCTCTCCCTGGGATGCTCAAGTACTATTCGTGCGTAAGAAAGACGGTACCCTCAGAATGAGCATAGATTACCGTCAGCTTAACAAGGTCATAGTCAAGAACAAGCACCCTCTACCCAGAATTGACGATCTGTTCGACCAACTTTGGGGAGCAAGTTATTTCTCCAAGATTGATCTCAGGTCAGGGTACCATCATCTCACGCCCCATATTGGGAGGTGTGAC
>JACEIK010009311.1:37394-52924 GCA_018107945.1 Datura stramonium
ATCACTATCTGATATCAATTTTGGAGCTCGATAATACCTAATATATATTGTGAAGTCCTATTTTGAATGGGGTAAAGTACTCTTATCAAAAATGATTCTATTCTCAGAATTCGAACATAAAAAAGGGGACCACAACCTCCTTGATGTTATCCAAATTGTAATTTATACAAGTAAAATCGGAAAGAAAAAGATCGTAGCTCTACTAATGTAAAAGCAAAGATAATGGATACTTTAGATATTATGACTTTTGCAAGATATTAATACTAGCTAGTTAATAAATGTCTTGTCAATATATATATATATGTGTGTGTGGATGTAGATGTGATACTGCTGGGCTTCCACTTTTAGTGTTCGACTTGTAACATTCATTCATTACACAGAGCTCCATGAACTAGCAAAATGGCCATGCAAAAGTCTCTCTCATGCCATTTCTTTTTCTTTAATTTTGAGCATAAGTTATTTTACTCCATCAAGTAAAATTGACTAGTAATAATTGCACCAAAAATTTCAAATCAATTTTGATATAGTAACCCAGAAATTAGAGTGAGAATTTGTTATTATTAATTAAATTGAATTTAACTGATAGTATAAAAAAAAAATTTAAACTTGTTAGTTTAGTAACTTCGTAAATGCCTTTTTCTTTCTTCTCTTTTGTGAAAGTCGGGGACAGAAATTGGAATCATCCATATATTTGCAGAAATTTTCCAACAGTTATTCCTTTCTGGACTATTGTTTAGTAAATAGTCCTCTTTTTATTTTTTCTATAATACATGAACCTTTTAAATCATAATCTAAAGATTTTTTCTGAACAAAATTGAAAATCATATGAGAAAATGTTACTATATAGGGATATTACACTGAACACATGGCTATACGGGATAGGGCGACATAAAGTCAGTAGTATTGAAAAGAAGGGATTAAATTGAATATCTGAAGAGAAGATAAGGAGTGTCTAGTAACAACACTTGAAACCATTGCATATTTGGAGCCGGATATCTTTGTTACAATGTCGTATCAAATTGATCACTAAGAAAGACAGGAATTCATGGCTCGGAATCAGATCTATGGCACAAAGTCAAAAGGAAGAAGGGAGCAAAAGATAAGTGTTAGCAAGTTCATATGTAGATTCCCTGAATCATAGAAATTTGCAGCTGACACATATAATAGTACTATTGTACAGATGAAATATTTTCATTAGATGATGTATTATAGGACCCAAATGAAGTCATTTCATAAGTTAATGTATATTCGCAGATGCATATAAATAGTGGTATCGTTCATTTGTAAAGGCATTGAATCCTAATAGTACAAGGCTACATTTCTACTCTTCAAGCTTTTTCTCTCTCTCATTTTACTTGCACACTAAAGGAAAGTTCATCAAGAATCAACATTCTCATTCGTATCTGAGATAATAACTTTACAATTCATAGTTTCGTTCTTTTTTGTTCCATCATACTCAAATTTTAATACTCTTTATTTATCTACTTAATCTCGATCTCACGAGTCGAATAATATTGTGTGCCATTAACCTTATTATAAATTCAACTATACTGATTTCTTGGTAAACAGTTTGGCACGCACCGTGGGTCCTGAGCAATTGTGGTGTTGTATTGACTTGTTGTTCCATTTTACTAACCTTTATAGGTCTATTTGTTTGTTTTCCAGACATAACTCATGGCAATCATAAGTGAAAACACAAATATAACTAATCATGAACTCCACAAAGGGAACCAAACCAGACAGGTCATCATGAGGAGCACCTCAACATAGTAAAGACTAATCAAGAGGTTGTGGATTTGACAAATGCTAACACACGTCGAATTCCAAAGAGAGAACCCCCAAAGACCCATGCGATGGAACCCCCAAAGACCCACACGATGAGGAGGTGACTTATCAACGAAATCATGAATGTTTGGATATGGACTATCTTAAGGAAACTCTGAAAATTTTGACTACTCAACACAGAACTATGATGGATCATTTGTTCCAGTAAGACCAGAGGATGATAGAGTTGCAGAAGGCACGAACCACGATGACTTCAAATAACATCGGAACAGATGAGCAAATTCCATCTAGAACAACCCCGCTATGAAGAAATCCAAAAGCTAGCCTCGCAGCTAAGAGGCAATACATGATCGATAGGTCGGGGAGAAGTTCTGAAGTTGGGGTACCAGTGATAGAATCTTTTAGAGAATAGTTCAAGATGATCTTAAAAGAGGTCCTAAAAGAGTTGCATTCCTATATCAACTAGATACTGGGGGTCCCTACACTCTGAAAAGGACCATATTCTTAAAGATATGCTCAACAACCTTACAAACCCAGTGCAACACCAACACTAATTCCAAAGAGGTTCAAAATGCCAGCTATTTAGAAATATAATGGAACGAAGGATCCTCATAAGCACATTTTTTCCTTCACAATAAAAGTCAAGGGAAATGATTTGACTAAGGACGAGATCAAATGGTCCTAGTCAAGAAGTTCAGAGAAATCCTAACAGGAGGGACACTTACGTGGTATTCTCTATTGCTGAAAATTCTATTGATTCTACTACTATGCTTGCAGATTCATTTATCAAAGGCACATGTTGGAGCTAGGAAGGTCCAGTCCAGAACATACATCTTTAAAATTGAGCAACGTGACATGGAGCTACTTCAAGACTTTGTCATTAGGTTCCAAAAATAAAAGATGTTTCCATCCGTCTCAAATGACTGGGCAGCAGAGGCTTTTAGAAAGAGCTTGAACCCAGACAGTTTAGTCATATTGCTAAAGTGGAAGGAAAGTTTGATAGAATTTGAGGCTACAACTTTGGCTGATGTACACAATCAATATGACTTAAATATTAGGTTTGAAAATGATTATTCTCAATATCATGATGGGATGATCAAGATATGGAAATTAGACTTGAAATTTGTGAAGAGTTGATTCTCACCCTATCGTTTTAACGCAAGGCTAAGCTTGAGTCGACACAATCAAAGTTCCCAATCTACGAGAGGCCTTGATTTAACAAAAGGAGTGACAGGGATCAAAATCGCAAGGGGTTGCAAAGAAAAGAAATAGTTAGACCCTCTAACCTGGCTTATGCAGTAGAAGAGGTCCCAAGACTATTGGAATATGGTTTCAACATCAACCCAGTGTAACTGGTCTCAATCATAAAGAATATGAAAGCGGCTCGGTTCCCTAAACTCATAAGGTCTAACCCAATTCTAGGGACCAGAACCTATAGTGCAATTATCATGGAACGCATAAACATACTACTAGGGACTATAGGCATCTCCAAGAAAAAGTGATCATATTGCTCAAGAATGGTCACTTGAAGAAGTTCCTAAGTAATAGAGCCAAAATAACTATGGGAAAGAAGTGTAAATCAACAAAGCTAAGCTTAATCCACCTCAACTTATGATCAACATAATAATCAAAGTAGGAGAAGTCAGTGAAATAGCTCTTTCAGCATCAAAGAAGGTGAAGGCATTGGTCAATGGTTAAAAGAGGAATCTGGATATTTCAGACTTGAAGCCAATTTCATTCAACAATGAATATTTGAATCCTTGGAGTTTTTTCACAATAGTGCACTAGTAATCTCTTTGAACATAGATAATTTCATGATTAAATGTGTGCTTATTGATCTAGGTAGTTTAGCTAATAATATTTATATGTGGATCCTTGAGAAAACAAAACTAGTCGATATATAAATGATTTCGGCAATGAAAATTTTAGCCAATTTCAGCATGTCTAGTGAGACAGCCCGAGGAGAGATCGTGTTATCAACAAATGCAGAACGAGTAATTAAGAAGACTTAGTTTGATGTTATCGACAGAGAGATAGAATATAACATTATCTTTGGGGACCATGGATTCACACCATGAGGGCAGCATCTTTCACATACCACCAGGTGATAAGATTTCCAACTACAAAAGAAATCAAGTTATTCAAAGGGATGTGCAGAAAGGGAAATATTTGCGGTCTCTTTAAGAAAAGATCAAACGAGGACTAATCAAGGAAATACCAAATAGAAATTATAGAAACCAGATCCAAATCTTAGGACTGACAAGAAGATGAACTCTTAGAACCAGTAGACCAAGTTCTATATCAGGTGTCAAGGTCTTTTCAAGTTTCGGACAATAGGGATGCTACTAAATCAATAATAGAGGAACTCAAACAAGTGATTTAGTTTGTTAATTTCCTAGAAAAAAAAATATATATTTGGGTATGAGGTTGAACCCAAAGCTTAGATCAGAACTAACTAAATTCCTAAAGCTAACATTGATTGTTTTGCATAGTCTTATCTCAATATTACATGTATTCCACCAAGCATAGTGGTTCATAATCTAGGGGTGAATTCGAGTTTTCCTCTGATAAGGCAAAACAAATGCACCATGTCTAAGGATAAAAATAGATTTGTCAAAGAGGAGGTAAACTAGCTTCTCAACATTAGTTCTATTCTTGAGGTACAATACCCGAAATGGTCAGCTAATATGGTTGTTGGGCTAGAAAAGCTTAATGAATTTAGGATGTGTGTTGATTTCAAAGACTTGATCAAGGTTTGCACAAAAGATTCCTTTTCGGTGCCAAACATCGATCAAATAATTGATGCTATGACAGGACACGAGATAATGAGTTTTCTCGTCGCATACTCTGGTACAACTAGATATGGATGAATCCTGAAGACAAGGAGAGGACTTTATTTATGACATGTTTTGGTATATATTGCTAAAATGTAATACCTTTTGGTCTAAAAAACACAGATGCCACTTACCAAATACTTGTGAATTAAATATTTGAAAAGTATATTGGTAAAACAATAAAAGTTTATATTAATGAGATATTAGTTAAGTTTTTTTAGGTGCACAAATCCATTTAGATCATTTGTAGGAGAATTTTGATATACTAAGGAAGCACAATATGAAGCTTAATCCAGATAAATGCTCCTTTAGAGTTAGGTACGGTAAGTTTATCAGTTTCTTCATGTCAAACAGAGGAACCGAAATAATCATGGACAAGATAAAATCCATTGAAGAAATACCGAGCATGCTTGATGGCATAAAAGAAATTTAAAGATCACAGGTCCCTAGAATCCCTCAATAGGTTTATTTCGAGGTCATCGAAAATGGTCATCAATTATTCTCGCTATCGAATAAGAAGAACCAATTCGAATAGACCCTGGATTTTTAGCAGGCACTGAAAAGCTTGAAGACGTATTTTTCTAGCCTACCATTATTGGCAAAACTCTCGAGGGCGAACCATTGCTTCTTTATATTATTGTACCCAAGGTCGTGGAACTATTGTTTTTATCAGGGAAGAAATAGGTACACAATGCCCTATCTTTTTTGTGAGTAAAATATTGGCGAGTACCCAAAACTCGATACTCGCACTTGAAAAAATTGTCCTTAGCCCTTGTTATATCCGCTTGAAAGCTGAGTTCATATTTTCAATGCCACCCTATAGTTAGAGTGACAATGTATCTTTTGTGAAATGTCCTTCAAAGTCTTGAGCTCTCAGGGAGAATGGCAAAATGTGTTGTAGAATTAAGTGAATTTTCTATCGAGTACCGACCTCGGACTGCAATCAAGTTTCAGGTCCTTGTTGACTTTGTGGTTGATTTTAGTCTTTGAATGATACCTCAAATCTATAAGGGTGTTTTTCTCATCTCTGGTGACATATCTTATAAGACTTTATACACCGACAGAGTCTCCAATATGAAGGGCACTAGACTTGGAGTAGTCTTAAATACCTATGTAGGTAAAAACTTAGGAAAACTATAAGTTGTATATCCCTAACAAACAATAATGCCGATTAAGAGACGTTCTTTTTGGTATTGAATTAGCCTAAGGACCCAGATCTGAAGTCATCAAAATCAAATGTAACTCCCAATTTGTGGTAAAGTAGGTACGGGAAAATTATGAATCCAAAAGGATGCATAAGTGCTTAGAAAAAGTATGAGCATCCCTCTCTCGATTCAAAGAATAGAAGATGACTCAAATACCTAAAGCAGAGAATATAGAAGCAGATGATTTGGCCAATCTAGGATCATCAACAAGGCTGATGATCCCGACACTGGATTGATAATGCATTTATTGCATTTACTGTTAGATGCATCCAACCACAAGAAAGTTAATTTAACAAGTCTGGTCTAGGATTGACGAAGTGACTTTGTTAAATACTTAAAGAATGTTGAACTACCAACAAACCTAAAAATCTCTTATGCACTCAAAGAAAGGGTAACCAGATACTACCTTGTTGGTGGAAACTTATACAAAAGATCTTGTTCCGGACTATTAGAAAGGTGTCTAGCCCTAGAGAGACCAATTATATTTTAAGAGAAATACATGAAGGAGTTTGTGGTAACCACTCTGGGGCCGAGTCCTTAGTCTTAAAACTAATAAGAGTCAGATTCTACTGGCCCCACATGGAGTAGGACTTGAAGGAATTCATAAGAAAATGTGACAAATTTCAAAGTTATATTCAAATGGTTCATCATCTAGTAGAAATCTTACATTCAGTTGTCTCCCCGTGATTGTTCATGAAAAGGGGAAAGTATATAGTTGGACCACTACCTCTAGCTTCGGAATAGGTAAAGTTATTTTTGATTATGACTGACTATTTTTCTAAATGGATTGAAATAGGTGCTTACAAGATGATCTGAGAGTGGGAAGAGATTTCATATAAGATTATATCATATGCCTCTTTGGAATATTGAAGGAAATTGTATGCAATAATAGTCCGCAATTCAATGGATTCAAGGTTACTAGGTTCTTTGAGGGGCTGGAAGTTAAAAGGATCATGTGTTCTCCTTCCCGTACAAATGCTATTAGGAAAGCAAAATCAAATAAAAGAACTATGATGGATAGGATCAAATTGGAAATGCTAAGGGCAACTAGGTTGAGGAGTTGTTCGGGTTTATTTAGGCATATCACACAATTTCAAAGCCTGGCACCATCAAAAATTGATTTTCACTTGTGTATGGATCAAAAGTATTGATATCGGTCGAGATCGGAGAGCCTAGTTTAAGGTTCAAACAAGACAATGAGGTTGGGAATAATCAGGCCATGTAAATACAACTGTATTTGCTTGAAGAGCATTGAGAATTAGCATAGGTCTGAATGGCGGCTCAAAAACAAAAGATGAAAAGATACTACAACAAGAGAGCTAAGCTTCAATTTCAAAATTGGAGACCTAGTAATCAGGAAGGTATTGGAAAAGTATTTTAGTATCTCAAAAATAAATATTATTTATTCATCATTTTAATATGCCATAATGAGCTTTGAATAGGTGATTAATGAGAGGATATTTCTAGTCTTATCTTTAACACTATTTTGACCAATTTAATTATCTCTTTATTCCTAATTCAAATGAGTTTTGTAATTGATTCTAAATTGGCATTTGTTCACACCACATTTACTGCTATTAATCTTTACAATTTTCTATGATCTTATTGCTATTCCAAGACTTTTCATTTATTCCCATGAGATAATTTGTAATATATATATGTATCTTTCTTTTGGAAGATAGAATAGAAAAAAGAAAAAGCTTTTCCTCCTATATTTCATTATGCTGGATTTTCTTTCTTATTTAATTTTCATTATTTTTTCATGCTCCTAGTTTTATACTAGAAGAGCTTGTTGAATCCTAAGGGATACACCTACATCGGGTGAATATTCTTAAGGAAAGTGTTTTTAACATACCTCAAGCTAAGAGAATTTTTTGTAGATTCGTAATCAAGTATTTTTCGTAACAAAAGGTACCCTCAACACTAGGTATCCGAATGTCGGAAAAATGAATTCAAACTAGGAAGACCGCACAAACTTGTTGGTGTAGACAAAAAAGGTGCATATCAGTTATGTCACAACCCGAGCTAAGACCCCGGACTGGGACATGACACCTAGAGCAACAAATGATCCCAAGTCGACCCATGGAATAATCATAGTAATTTAAGAGCATAACTAAAAGAGGAAATCAACCATATCATGAATAAAATGGAAGTCTGAATATAAGAACTCATAAGGGTATGAATAGTCAACACTCGACTAATGTCGCCCAAATTACACCTTGCAATTTGATATAAAGCGGTCGATGTCAAATATAGAACCCAATTAGAGGTTGGGGTCGATCCTACAGGGAATATGGAAAGAACTTAAGTTAATGCGAATAGTTGTTACTATCGAGTTACTTATTTCCTAAGATGGAAAGAAATAGACTACTAAATATGAGTAAAAACCACTAAATGCTTAAGTCAAATTCGGTTTGTATTCAATTAACGAGCTTGACTAGGATTGTGTTCCCTAAGACTTCATAACCACAAGACTTGTACACTAGTAATCTATTCCAGTGTTTAACATGCAATATCGGTAAGATAGGTTCACCTAAATGGTTGGTCTCCTATCTAGATGATTATCACCACGCAATTTGATCCGTATACGGGTGTACTTTTAATTGACCCTTACCCTTAATATCGGATTAACTATCCCCGGACAAGTTCAAGCTATTAGATGAGGGTTGATAGCCTCAAATCTCCGTTGTTAATCCCTTTTCCCATTCACTACTTTCTTGGTCCGATAAGTAAGAATAAGGCAAGTCCTAACGTTTGCAACTGTCAAGAATCAATTAAAACGAAGAGAAAAATAATACATGCATTAAACCTGTTCAAGAATCACTAAGTGTTTCACCTATGTGTGTTAATTCATCTTGGTTCCCATAACCCTAGTTATGGGTTTAGCCACTCATGCTTGTATGATCACAATCACAAAATATTGAATAAATCATAATTGCAACTTACAAATTATCATAGAAGAAAACCAAGTAAATTGAATAAAACTCCAAACTTGATGAATAAATTTCAATCTTGCTTTTGATCCTCAAATTCAAGAACAAAATTGTAAACCTTGTTTCTTGACCCAAGAATAATCATACGACACCAAAATCCTACGTGAAAAATAGTAATAATAAGCTGTCTCTCAAAAATAAACCTAAACAGTGTATTTATAGTTCCAAGAAAACCTTTTCCTAACTGGAACTGGAAACCAGGTCATCAGTGATCACGGGCTTGGTGACAATTCGTTAGGACCTTTGACGAGTTGTGCGTTGCTAAAATTAGTCGTCCTCAACATTGAACCCAGTTGTGGCAATGGGTCACCTAATGACTTGTTGTGCCTGGGCATGAGTCGTTAGGCCCCTCGTGGTCTAACTCCTTCAACTTTCCAGTGTATCTCACGGTTGGTTCCATTGATCTACCAACGAGTCGTTTAGTGAACTAACTACTCATTATGTCGTCCGTCAACTTTACTGACTACTTCTTCACTAATTCCTTTCCCAGTCTTCACGACTGACTTCACGACTCATTTCTAGATGTAACGAGTTGTTCCCTGAACCCGTCAGGTACATTGTTTCTGCATCTTCAAAACTCAATAATTGCCCACGACTTCAGCAACGAGTTGTGCTTCTTGCCAACGACTCGTGAAGTGCCTGACAGTCACTTGTTAAGTTGTTTTTAAGCATTAATTTGCCCAGTTCACTTCCGAACATGTTTTCCTGCTACATTAAACACAAAATACATCATACCTATATAAACATACCTAGAATGTGCATAATTTCGTGGATTTAAGAGTTGAAAGTGCCGTAAAATCATGGCACATCAACATCCTCAACTTAGAACTTTTGCATGTCCTCAGACAAAAACCAAAAAAAAAATAAACTAAACTACTTCAACTCTTCAATCGAAAGAACTCTAGGAAACTTACGTCAGTCACATTTATTCGTCAAATCGAATTTTCTAACGCCTCCCTCATCATATCAACTCAAATCACAATACATATGCAAAATTTTTAACCATGACACAGAGGAATCAAAACATGGCAAAACACTATCACTTGCAACCACACACATAATTCTATAACACTCACCTAGACAATTTGCAGACAATTTTGTTGACCAAATGCTCTCACCTTAAAGAAGTCCCATACTCTCACATGTGTATATGATTATTTCAATATATTTATTTTGGGACTAGGTAAGATTCACTCTCTCTCGCAAATAAATTCTAACTGTGTGCATTCAATATCATAGGATTCCCTTTACTTTTAATACCTCGATTTTCAGACAAGTAACCAGGATCACTATAGGACTTTCTAGGCTTGTAATGTAGGCTCGGGTTCGGGTATGGTACATATGGAATTAGTAGCTCAACCCTCCTTGGCACTACACACATCTTGACTCCACTTTTCACCTCTTTTCCCTATTTTCTCCCCTTTTTCCTTTACTTGCTTCTTCTTTTCTTTGCATTTACAACTGCGGATGCAATTTCTCTTTATTCAAGCACTCATTGATGTCACATCTTTCTTTTCTTTTCTGTACTTTCTCTTTGACAACAATTTTTCTTTTTTTCTTTTCTTTTCGTTATGCATATCGCACCCGCTCTTTTCTTTTCATTACCCAAATTTTCATTCCTCCCTACTCTTTTTAATCACCCCTATAATAGCCACCCTCAACTTAGGTGATTTTCCTGAGTTGAGGTTCACAGTGTCCAGGGAGGAACCAGGGCCAAAACAGGTTCATTCTTAATAAAAGTAGGAAGGTGAATTGGTGTAAACAAAAAGAAAGGTCGATTTAAGCTCAAACATTTGGATCAAGGGATTTTTATTCTCTTTCGGTAAGTCTTTTAAGGCTAAAGTGGGCTCATAAATAAAAAACGGCGTATGATCCTTTCCTAGTTTCCTATCCTCTATCTTGGTACGACTGACCAGACAAGTTCTAGATTGACACACACAATCGAATTTAGATATTAAACCTCACTCACACATAGAACAGGTCAATATCATCACTTCTACTATCTGCTAGTTCAGGTACAACCATACAATGGTAAACATATTCACAGTTTCAATGCCATGCAAAAATTCACAAAGGTCATTCTTGTCAATTTTAACATACACATAAAAAAATTTCAGAGGGGTATTAACTTATAAATCAACAAAAATCAACAACTTAAGCTCTTGACTACCTTCAGTTCACTTAATGTTCTTTCGACTGACACAAACACTAAAAAATAAAACCCTAAACGTGCTGGTTCTACTAGATATGGAACACCCGAGGGAAAAGATACCCGACAAGAAAAACCCTCGGGTTATGTTCAACAAAATACATGCACAGGTATCCCTCCCCACCCCCATCAAGAAGAGTAAGCGTTGTCCTCGACGCATATATATCAGACAAACATAGGGAAATAGGGAACATACATGTGTGACTTAGGTGTCAGCTACCTGGTCGGTGGAGGGTGTAGATACTCCTCCAATATTATCTCCAATATTATCGGCTTGACCCGGTGCATTTTCAGATTCAATAGAGCTCGTCCCTTCTCCAAGAGCTCTCGTTGCCTCAGTCTCAGCTCTCTTTCGAGCCTATCCTCTCGATACATGCAGCGTTCTCTCCATCTCACTCCGCTCTCATTTTTGCTAACGGAGCAGAGAAGCATCATTTTCAAAGCTTGACTCCTCACGAGGCCTTTTACCTTTATCATATGCCACCGACTCCTCAGTAATGAAATCAAAAACTGGTGGTAACTCTTCTTCAAATTCATCATCGATAACAGGAAGCACTGGTGGAGGTACTGCAACTACCTATCGTGAGGCCAAATCCCGCACCTCGGCTCTGAGAGCTCCTAGCTCTGCATACCATTTTGCCAGTCCAGGCGCCTGTAACTGTGCAAGGCACTCATCCATTCTTCTCTCAAAAGTGTCCAACTGGCCATGCACAGAACTGGACAACGCCTCCAACTCTTTCAATACCCAAGGCTTTACTTGCTCCATCAGAACTTTAACCTGTAGAGCCGTGTGTGCCTGCTGCTTTTCAGTCTTAGCTAGCCTCCTAGCCATATCTACCAAAAACTCCTGAGAAATCGTAACTAGGCCGGCTGTAGTGGCTCGTGGAGGAGCAACTGGTGGTTTAGGTGCTGCTATGGTAGATGATGACTCAGGAACATCAGTAGGTGCAGAGGTGTCTACTGCATCTTTAGCCTCAAGCTGGCTACCTTTCTCTCTACCCTCAATAGGCTCAGTCGCCAACTCAGTGAACTGTGCAACATCAGTCTGCATACCGCTGCCAAATACCTCTGCTAATATAGTCGCTCCAGCGGATGTAGCTGCCTGATTCCTTGCTCTTGATACCGGGTTTGTGTCATCTCGAATCTACCCGATATCTGTTATCCTATATACCACTATTCTCTGATCAACTGATGGAAACTCCGGCACCTTTGACTCCTGACAGAGTCTATCAATCAGATAGGGGAAGGGAATTGTAGTACCGTCATTAATTGCCCACTCTCTAATCTCCTCAGTAATGTACAGCAGAAAATTGATGGAGTATCCCTCCATAATACTAGATACCAATGTCGCTCTGTCAGGTGAGAGGATGTTATCATTGCTGGTTGGTACCATCCTGTGCCGCACTAGTGACCACCAAAATTTAGCCTGAAAGTTGAGTGCGGCCTTCTTTATCTGAGACTCTATGTCGTGCAACCATTCAACCAACGGACCTCTTGTAGCAATGATCTGAGACAACCAAGTATATTGTCTGATGTGCTCCTCACTATTCAGCTTCTTAGTCTTAACTTTCTTTTGCTCGTATAACTTGTGGTTGAACTCGGTTGTGTTCATTAGGGCATGATAATCTGTCCCATACAACATCCTGGAGATTGTCCTCTTAGATAGGTCCATGGGAGTCTCTCGGACCAACACCTGCATCAAGCCAGGCCTCTTTTTCCAGTCTTTTCCCCCTAATGCCAAATGTTGTGGTGTGGCCACGTAGGCTGCATAGAATTCTCTGACTATGCATGGGCTGTAGCTTCCTGATGGCTCGGTCAACCACCCTAACCTGTACTTGTCGAACACAGCTTGCAGCTCTGAAAGGTCTTTTAGCCCTGTAGTGACTAGCCTCGGCTCCTTGTATATTCTCCTCTTTGGATTTCCTTTATCATTAGGAGCAATTCTATGTTATATATGGCCTTCATACCATGAGCACACCGTATCCGCTAATTCTTGGTTGATCATTTGATGTGTTCGAAGTCTCAGTCAATTCATCATCAGAATTTCCTTGTTGAGCATGTGACTCGTCAGCTATCTCTGTGTTTTGCCCAGCTGTGGGGGCCTGGGAGCAAGTGCAGCTGGGTAGATCCCTCGCTAGTGGAGTAGGAGCATCGACCAGGGCTGTCGGATTTGAAGTTTGTTGAGCACTAGCCCTAGTTGATATCCTCACAACTGCTCCTCTGATACGTCATATTCTTCCTCCGAGCTCTTGATTCTTAAGAGGAGGACGGCTCATCACGAAGTCTACCATATGAAGGTTGACAGCGCTCAGGTGCTTATTTCTTTGCCTGACCTTTTCTTGGTGTACCTCTTGGAGCCATTGTACCTGTGGAAACGTTGTTAGTATATGAGATGAGATTAAACAAAAACATTTTTAAACTGCTGCTCAGTGGACCTGACGAGTGACTAAATGACTCGTTGCCACTAGCTACGACTCGTGAGGTCCCTCGTTGTCACAAACTAGTCTTTCTTCATGTTGGCCAGTGTACTTGATGACTGGTCCCAATGAGTCATTACCAAAGGCAACGAGTCGTTAGGTCAGTTGTTAGGTACACTGTCTTCTTGATTTAATTTTTCACTCAGGACGAGCTACACAACGAGTCTTTTGGTGATCTAACGACTCGTGATGTAGCTCGTGCTCAAGAGTTTCAGTTTACCCAACTTCATTCATCTTCTCCTACTAACTACAGTTTCAATTCCACAAACACAAAATCATTAATTTCTCAAACCATCCCATGTAATTTCAATTGCGATTCATTTGTTTAATCTTCCTAGGGTTTATTTTCATCATGAGGCAAATATTGAAACAAGTACAACATTACTTGAAATAAATTCGATTTCATTCAAAACATGGGTCAGAAAAATTCTTATTTAAATGCAAAGTCATTCACAATTTAGTGAGAAAAATTACTCACAAGATGCTTGATCAGAGATGGGAGTGCAATTGTGTGTGCGTACGAATGTTGGGAGTGCAGTTCAAGGGTTTTTTCGATGGGTTCGAGAGAAGAGAAAGAGGAGGGAAGTTTGAAGTTGTTGGGGTGCTGGGTTAAAACTCAAGCATGAGTGTGAATGGTAAAGGAATCGGGTTTCATATGTTTCAAATTAAAATTTACCCTAATTCCATCCTAGGTCGGGTCGAATGTCAATTATTTTGAAAACGCATGAAGACCCCTCAAACGAGTCGTTACGTGTTGAAACGACTCATTTTGACCCTTCGTGTATTGACTTGAGTTCAACAAACTTACCTGGGACCTAACGAGTCAAGCAATGACTCATGGTGTTACCCAACGAGTCATGGATTGAGTCGTGGTCCTTGGACTATTGTAGCCACATGACGGGTCACTTAACGAATCGTTTAGTCTCCCAACGATTCATTGAGTGATTCGTTATCACCTTTCTCCATTTGAATTTACCTTTTGTCTAGTGTACATGACGGAGGACCTCACGATTCATTTCTTGAAGAGACGAATTATTGAGTCATCTGTTGCTCCCCTGTTTTCTGCGATTCTCTTCACGATTTGACTGAACAAGTCATCAGGTCAAATGATGACTCGTTCTGTGACCTTTTACACCAGAACTGAAGTTCTAGATTTTGGTTCCAACTTTAAATTTTCCATATTAATCACCTGCACCCATTAACAAACGTAAACACTACATATTTCTTACATTTATAACTTGGGTTGCCTCCCAAGAAACGCTTGATTTAACGTCACGACACGATGTGGGGTTTTTGGTTACTCAGACTTCACCAACACACCTCCATGGATTGCCTCCCATGCAGTGCTTGATTTAACGTTACGGCACGACGCAAGTCTCTTGACTACTCAGAATTCGTCAAGTAATTCGTCTCCGTCCTCCAATGCTGAGACTATGCTGAATTCCCTTGGTTGTTTCATGGTCCGGCAAATGTTGAAGGTGACCTCTTCTTTGTTTAACCTGAATTTTATTAGGCCTGCCTCCACATCTACTAGGGCCCTACCGGTTGCAAGGAATGGTCGCCCCAAAATGATGGGGACCTTAGAATCGACTTCGCAATCCAGAATCACGAAGTCTTCTGGGAATATAAATCTGTCCACCTTGACAAGAACATCAAATAGGATCCCCACCTGCTTTTTAACGATTCTATCAGACATTAGTAGACGCATAGTGGTCGGTGTAGGGGCTCCCATGCCAATTTTTTTAAACACTGCTAGCGGCATCAAATTTATGCTAGCTCCTAATTCACAAAGAGCCCTTGCAAACTCAACATCTCCAATGGTGCAAGGTATAGTAAAAGCACCTGGGTCTTCCTTGTTTTGAGCTAGCACCCGTGTAGTTATGGCACCACAGTAATGCAGATTATCAGTAGGTTCAAAACTTACAGACCTTTTTCTGGTGACGAGGTCCTTCATGAATTTGGCATATCCGGGCATCTGCTCAAGTTCCTCAACTAATGGGATGTTCACCGACAACTGCTTAAGCATA
>JACEIK010009312.1:0-10288 GCA_018107945.1 Datura stramonium
CCAGAAACCTGAGATAGAGCTAGCCAGGCACCAGATGTGTCTAGGCCCACCAGATAGCAGTTCAGGTCCTACTAGGGCACCAGGTGCCAGTCATACCCCCCAGGGCGGGGCGTGACAATACCTTATTCAATGATTTCTAGGCGCTCGAGCAATTCCAACCCGAAGTCAATAATTTCACCAATTTGTAGCCCTCACGCTGAGAAAATGAGGCTATTTCAATACTAATAATCGGCAAAAAACAATATCTTTTAATATAATTGACTATAACTTCAACTTCAATTAATTCAGCCGAAAACTCACCAATTATCGAGAATTTAGAAGGTAGAATTTCTTATCGATTGCATGTAGCCACTTAGGACTCAATATAAAATAAATTCAACAAGCTTTACTTGGTGAGGTTCCATCTTACCAAGAGAATTTTCACAAAATAACTCCGCAGCGATGCTTTTCGTAGGCCTAGAACTCATTATCCAAGGAGAATTTGTGTTTAGACGGAGTTTGACGGTGTAATTCGAAGAAAATTTGATGAAAACTTAGAAACTCCCTTCGTATGGATGAGCCCTCTGCTTTTTAAAAATGTTTCAAATGAATTTGAAACCAAGGATTTTATATATATAGGGAGGCCACCGGAAGGGGGGTATATGACGCGCCCCCCATCGCGCTGTGTCCATGGCGTGACGCACCAGTGCTTACGCCGGGCAGCTGCACAATGCTGCGCCCAACATGCCCATCTTCCCGGTCCCGACCTCCGTCCTTTGACGACACTCTTATGCGTTCACCCCTTAGGGATATGTTATAGGCTAGAATTCTCAATGTACATGTGCATACGACGATCGTACTATAGAAATTTACTGGGTGTAACATCATTCCCCCCTTAGGAACATTCGTCCTCGAATGTAGTCTTCAGGCTCAAAAGACTCAAGTTCTTTAACTATAACCAGTCTCCTCTGTAGTTCATCCTCAAATGTAGTCTTCAGGCTCATAGGATGCTATAACCAACTATCCCACAACATAAAAGTGAATAACTAAATAGTACTAGCAATATAAGCAATAAGGTAACATTTGAATAACAAGCTCACCTCAACTGTATAATCTGGGTCAGGTCTGGAATAGGTGAGGGTATTAGGCCTCATGGTTTTCTCAGCTTCCCAGGTCATTTTCTCTACATTTCTATTCCTCCATAAGACTTTAATGGAGGCTACGTCTTTAGTTCTCAGTCTACGAACCTATCTATCAAGTATAGCAACTGGAGTCTCTTCGTAGGCTAAATCTTTAGTAACTCGTACATCCTCGATCGGAACAACCTGAGACGGGTCCCTTATGCACTTTCGAAGCATTGAAACGTGGAAGACTAGATGAACAGACTCTAGCTCTAAAGGCAGTTCTAACTCATATGCCACTTGGCCTAATCTCCGGAGGATCCGATACGGGCTAATGAATCTAGGGCTAAGCTTGCCCTTCTTGCCGAATCTCATCACGCCCTTCATCGGTGAAACTTTAAGAAATATCCAATCATCAATATTGAATTCCAAGTCTCTACGCCGCACATCGGAATAGGACTTCTAACGACTCTGGGCTATTATCAAGCGTTCTCTGATAAGTTTCACATTTTTTTCTAACTGATGGATCATATCAGGTCCGATCAACTCGGCGTCACCCACTTCAAACCAGCCTATAGGGGACCTGCACTTTCGCCCGTATAAAGCCTCATAAGGCTCCATATGAATAGCAGAATGATAACTATTATTGTATGCAAATTCAATAAGGGATAATGCTAGTCCCAGCTCCCTCCAAAATCTAGCACACACGCCCATAACATGTCCTCGAGCATCTGAATGGTGCGCTCTGCCTGGCCGTTTGTCTGGGGAAGAAAAGTTGTACTTGAATTAACTTGTGTCCCCAAACTTTCTAAAATAATTGCCAAAATCTAGCTGTAAATTGTGCCCCTCTGTTAGAAATGATATATGTTGGAACACCATGCAGTCGGACTATCTCTTTAATATATAACTCGGCATAATTTTTGACTGAGAATGTAGTCTAGACTGGCAGGAAGTGAGCTGATTTCGTCAACCTATCAACAATAACCCAAATAAAGTCAAATTTGCGTCTGTTACGGGGTAGTTCTGTCATAAAGTACACATTAACTACCTCCCATTTCCACATAGGTATAGCTATTTCTTTAGTTAGTCCGCCAGGTTTCTGATGCTCAGCTTTTACCTGCTGACAATTAGGACACTGTGCTACGAATTCGGCTACACCTTTCTTCATTCCAGGCCACCAGTATATTTCTTTTATGTCATGGTACATCTTCATCGAACCTGGATGAAGAGAGTAATGAGATAGTGTACCTCTGCCATGATCTGCTGGCGGAGCTCTGCTACATCTGGGATACATAGTCGGCCTCTAAATCTCAATACCCCGTCTCCCATTAACTCGAAGACTGATAATTCACCCTGCTGATCATTGTCTCTGAGTTGCACTAGATTAGGGTCCTCGTACTGCCACTCTTTGACCTCTAACTAGGGATGATACTGCTATATTTTGAATCACAACCCCATTGTCCTCTGAGTCTACTACCCGGACTGCTAAACTGGCTAACCGTTGGAGCTTTCGAGCCATTTCTCATTTCTCTGGCCTCAATACGCTAAAATACCCATGGATATGCAGCTAAGGGCATCCGCTAAAATATTAGCCTTCCTAGGTGATACAAGATGTTCACATCATAGTCTTTTAGCAATTCTAGCTAACGACACTGTCGTAAATTCAACTCTTTCTGCGTGAAAATGTACTAGAGGATTTTATGATCAGTAAAAATATCCACATGCACGCCATATAAATAATGCCTCCATATTTTTAAGGCATGAATGAACCACTACAGCTAACTCCAAATCATGGGTGGGGTAGTTTTTTTCATGCTTTCTTAGCTTCCTTGAAGCATAGGTAATTACCTTGTCGTGCTGCATCAGAACACATCTTAACCCAACGCTTGAAGCGTCACAATATACAACATAACCCTCTGAACCCTCTGGTAAGGGCAATACTGGTATAAATGTCAATCTATTTTTCAACTCCTGGAAACTCTTCTCACAAGCTTCGGTCTAGTGGAATTTGGCTGCTTTCTGAGTCAACCTGGTCAATGGTGCTGATAGGGTAGAAAATCCTTCCACAAATCTTCTGTGGTACCCAACTAACCCTAGAAAATTTTGAACTTTAGTTGGAGTTGTAGGTCTAGGCCATGTATTAACTGTCTCGATTTTCTGTGAGTCAACCTGAATACCCGCATTTGATACAATATGGCCTAAGAAGGCTACGAAATTCAACCAAAACTCACATTCAGAGAACTTTGCATATAACTGGCGGTCTCTGAGGATCTGGAGTACCGTTTACAAATGATCTCTGTGTCCATCTTCTAAGTGAGAGTACGCCAGAATATAGTCAATGAACACTATCACAAACAAATCTAAATATCTCGGTAGTGCATATGTGCCATCCTGACTGCTTCCTGAACTAGATGCCCCTGATATACCTCAGCCTCTGCTGACTGGAGCTGAGGGCCTGCACCCTATAGAAGCTGCTGGAGCATATGAACCCTCTGAGGATCTATTTTGCTGGTCCCGATCACCCTGGTGTCTAGTCAGACAATACCTGATTATATGTTCCTCCTATCCACAGGAATAACAGGCAGTGGAACTGTACCTGGATCTCCCCGGATGTTGCCTATGACAGGTACTGCAATGTGTACGGTTGGTCCCATCTGATCTGGACCCCTTTGTTGCTACGAGCGTACACTCGTGAACTTTTATTGGGACCTGACTGTCCACGACAATTTGACCTGCTGCCATGATGCTGCTGAAATGGGGGCCTAGGTGGCCTACCTGATAAATGGGCCTAATCCCACCCTGAAAGTATACAGGTCTAACCTCCGACGCTGCTCCTGACCTGCCCTATCAATCGCATAATGACGCTGTCTGATTTCCTTTATGTTCTAAGCAAAGGCTTGAATCTGTGAGATATCCATATCTTTCACAGTGTGGCTGTAATGCAATATTCCATATATTCTGGTGCAAGTCTCATAATAAATCGGTGTACCCTGGCTAGCATAGTATCAACAAATGCAGGCGCATATCTGGCCAGGGAATCAAATATTAATGCATCTTCTCTGACACTCATCTTCCATGCTCCAAATGTAAAAACTTCTCTACTCTGCCTTACCGGACCTCTCGGGGCAAGTAGTGGTCTGTAAAAGCTTTAGAGAAGCTAGGCCACGTAGGTGGGGGTGCATCTCTACCTCAGAATCTTTCCCAACTCTTGTACCACAAAACTGCTACCTCTCGCAATTGAAACACTGCTAACTCAACCGATTTTGTGGATGAGGCATGCATGACCCTGAATATCCTCTGTAGCTAATCTTTGAAGTTCTGGGGGTCCTCTCTTCTATCGGTTCTTGTAAACTATGGAGGACTCAAAGCAAGAAACTCACGAACTCTCTGGCCCCTTAGTTGGATCGACAATAGCTGGTATTACTGGTTGAGGCTAACGCTGGGAAGCCATCATCTAAATTAACATATAAACTACACTCCTAATCTCCTGATACGATGACACAGGGATGGCTGGAGGTGGCACTGGTATATCTGCTGCTCTGGAGGGCTCTTGGTGGGGCGGAAAATGCTGGAGATTTTGAGGTGATGTCTCCCTATTGCCCTCAGATCAGGCCAACTCTGACTGGGGCCCTCGACTAGTGTCCTCTCCTACTGCGACATCTAGCTCACGACCAGTCATAGTCTGTCGTACATCAGACATCTCTCTATAAATAGGTAGAATAACGTAAGCTTAGGGAGTTACCCTATACAACATAGCTCTATAGTACGACTGGAGGATAAAGGAGGGTAACCACACTATTGTTCCTTGTATCCTCCTATGTATAGCATGTGGTGCATAACAAACCCATAGAAAAGGCTCTACTTGACATGACTCGCAGACTCCCTGGGATCCGGCCTGCTCTGATACCAAGTTTGTCACGCCCCACCTTGGGAGGCATGATTGGAACCTAGTGCAAACCTGGGACCTGGATTGAACTGGCTAGGCATAGGCACCTATGGTGCTAGAAAGCAACTCAAAATCAAAAAAATCACAAGCTATACCTTGACTGTAAATACAACCTTGGGCCGGCAAGGTCACGTAACACTTGTAAAAGAAAAAAGCTAACCCAATGAAAAGACGATAAAAGGGATCCTATGCGGGCCGACAAGACCACCATGCTGTCTACTTATAGGTGAATGCAAAATAGGCAATCATGCTCATACTATGGTCGAAAAGGCCGCCAACTAGCCAGCTACACTAGGCCCCACACAGCCACCACGTAAAATATAATATACATAGGCCCCATACGGCCAAAAACATCTAACAACTGAGAAACTGTAGCCTACAACCTCTAAGAGTGGAATAATGGTCGGGACAGGGCCCAGGCCTACCCAAAATCTACACAACAAAAGAACAAACCTTCTCTAACTATCAACTCCAGAGAAAAGGAGTTGACTAAACTGTTGACTCTGAGTGATAGCTAGGAAGGTCCTGGATCACGTCTGACCGCACTTGTAGGTAAGTAATGCAGCGCCCCAAAGATGGGTGTCGGTACAATATATACCGAATATGTAAGGCAGTATTGAAATCTGAATAAAGCTAATAAAAGGACTGAAAGTAATCAATAAGGAGAATAAGATTTTAACCTGAATAGCTTCACAATCCAAAATATAACTAGCAAGTATAAGCACAAACAAGAATCTAATCGGGCCCCTATGAGCGTGGAAGGTACAATCAACACAGAATAACCTACCTGGGCCCCCATAAGCCCCGACAAGTAAAAACAATGCTCACTCCTCACATCTGGGCTACTAAAGGTTTGTAATCATACTGTAACCCAGGAGTACTCTTCCTTTGAAGCTGTATCCGAGCCTGATAGGCTCCTGTTTCTGGGTTGAGCTGTCTAGGCTCCTATAGCTCTATCTGTGTCTGAGCCGTCTGGGCTCCTGTAACTGTGTCTGAGTCTTCTGGAATCCTGTAATTGTATCTGAGTCGTTTGGGCTCCTGTAACTGTATCTAAGCCGTCTGGGCTCCTGTAACTGTATCTGAGCTGTTTAGGCTCCTGTAACTGAATTTGAGCCATCCGGGCTTCTATAACTGGACCCCGAGCCTTGGATCGACGAAGGGTTGTGATGCCATTGCGGCATAGAGGATTCTAGAGGTGACTAGACCTCAATACGACCCTTATGGCCTCAGTCTGGTCCCTTCAGACATCATATTTTCTCCTGCGAGCATAGCCCCATAGGTTACAAAACACCCAGCAATCCAAATTTCGTATCTAGAGATCAAGCTAACTAGAGTTAACTCTGACGAGGTTTGCTATGTCATCATTGTCGTCTCGATTCTATTTGTAGCAGCTAACCACAATAGGTTTACTCTAGAGTACTATAGATAAACAGGTTGTATTAAATCTACGACGAATGTAACTTGCCGAAAAGGGATAGCTTTAACATACCTTATTCGATTATTTCTAGGCGCTCGAGCAATTCCAACCTGAAGTCAGTAATTTCACTAATTTGCAGCCCTCATGCTGAGAAAACGAGGCTATTTCAATACTAATAATTGGCAAACAACAATATCTTTCAATAAAATTGACTATAACTTCAACTTCAATTAATTCAGTCGAAAACTCACCAATTCTCGAGAATTTAAAAGGTAGAATTGCTTACCTATTGCCTGTAGCCTCTTATGACTCAATTTAAAGCAAACTCGGCAACCTTTACTCGGCAGATTTTCGTCTTACTGAGAAAATTTTCATGAAATAACTTCGCAGCGATGCTTCTCGTAGACCTAGAACTCGTTATCCAAGGCGACTTTGTGTATAGATGGAGTTTGATGGTGTAATTCGAATAAAATTTGATGAAAACTTAGAAACTCCCTTCATGTGGACGAGCCCTCTGTTTTTTAAAAATGTTTCAAATGAATTTGAAACCAAGGATTTAATATATATAGGGAGGCTACCGGCAGGGTGGAGTGTGGCGTGCCCCCCATCACGTTGTGTCCATGGTGCGACGTGCCAGTGCTTGCGCCGGGCAGGCTGCGCAATGCGACTCCTAGCCTCCAGATCCCGGCCTCTGTCCGTTTGATGACACGCTCGTGCGTTCACCCCCCGGGCCTTATCCCAAATGTGTTATAGGCTAGAATTCTCAATGTACATGTGCATACGACAATCGTACTATGAAAATTTACATGGTGTAACAGCTTCTATTGGAATTGTAGCTTTGCTATCACTACAGTTTGTTACTTGTAGTTTTACCTCAACACCAATTTCCTTTAGCATGCCTAGCAACCAGTTTAATTCTGCAATAGTTGATGCTAGACTTCTATACGTAGAGTCAATAGAGCTTCTGGATATAGTTATTTGCTTTTTTGACTAGCAGGATACTAATGAGTCTCCTATATTAACTAAAAAAATTAGCAATAGACTTGAGTATGGACAAGCAGCCAATGGTTAGCATCATAAAATATAGTAACATTTTCTCGAGCCCTGCTGGGTAGTAGAATGCCCTGACCAGTCCAATTTTTGATATGTTTGATAATCTTTTGAGCAACATCCATATGAAATTTCTTAGGTTGTTAGGTATTGGCTAAGAGTTAAGGAAACTGAATGATATGTCCGGCCTTGTCATTGTTAGGTAAAGGAGCTTCTCAATAAGAGTCTTTGATAGTTCCCTTGATCAGTCAAAAGTTCATCTTTTATGAGTATTTTTAAAAAATGTGATCATCATATTCTCTAGTGGTAAGCTTTATACTATTATCAATAGGAGTCCTTGCTAGTTTTGTTGTTGATAGTCTAAGTTCAGATACAAATTCTAATGCATACCACCTTTGCTGCATTAAAGTATCTTTGTTAGATCTTGCAAATTCAATTCCGAGAAAGTATTTTTACTTCCCTAGATATTTCATCTTCAAGGCTCTTTTGTAGGGCCTTTTGGGTTTCTTCTACTAGTTACAAATTATCCCTGTGATTAATATGTCATTAACATAGATAAGTACAATAGTGGTAACTTTTTCAGTTCTTTTAATGAATAAGGAAATCAAATTCACTCTGGATGAATTTGAACTTCAGAATGCTTCTGTAAGTTTGAGTATTCCACTGCCTTGGTGCCTGTTTGAGATCATATAAGGATTTGGTAAGTATACATACTAATCTGAACTTTCCCTGGCTCTTAAATCCCTGTGGTAACTCCATATATATCTCATCATTGAGTCTCCTTCGAGAAAAACATTACATATATTTAATATATGTGTCACTATCTGGATGCTGCTAAGGAGAGTATAAATCTTACTGTTACCATTTTAACCATAGGAGAGAATGTCTCCTGATAATCTATTCTTCCTTTTGACAGTATCTTTTGGCAACTAATCTAGCCTTCAACATCTCAGCGTCACATGTTGCCTTGTACTTCACTTTGTATATCCATTTGCATCCTGTAGGAATTTTTCCGTTTAGAAATTGACAAGTTACCAAGTGTAATTATCTTGAAGTGTTGTGATTTTTAGACTTCATGGCTTCAATCCACCTTGGGTCTTTTGAATCTTCTGCATATCAATGAGGTTCTGTTATAGTTGAGAAAGATGTGTTAAAGGTTTGATACCTAGACAATACATTGTCATAAGAGATACATTTGGCCTTAACAAAAGGTACAACTTGATGTATACTTAAAGAGATGAAGTCTTTCAACCAAATGAGTCATTGTTTGTCCCTATATGATCTTTTAGGTGGACCAGCCTAGTCATCGATCCTTGATGAGGCTGTATAGTAATATGTGAACCAAATATTGATAAGGTTGGAATAGATTGTGTAAGCTGAGGTTCTTGATATAAAAGTAATTCATCCTCGATACTGGATTGGTATTTTTTTGTCCTTCATTAGGGTGACCTACATCAGTCGAACTATTGTCAATATGTTCCATAATGAGACTGTTAGTGTCTTCATAGTTAGCTTTTATCATATTATGTATGAACACGGGTTGAGCAGGGTTATTCCATTTAAAGGAAATTCTTTTCTCTGAAGTTTACATTCCTATTGAAAAAAAATTATTTTTATATAGATCATATAATATATAAACCTTTTGAATCTCAGAATAACCCACTAGCACAAATAGTTTGGCCCTTGTTTGTAATTTATGAGATTCAGCTAGATCTTTTACATAACATAGACAACCAAGGACTCTTATGTGACTGATAGAAGATTTTCTATTATATTGTTTCTCACAGGGAGACATGACAATCATAGAAGAAGGTACTCTATTAATCAAGTAGACAACAACTTGAACACAATGTCCCCAAAATTTTAATGGTAAGTTAGAATGAAATCCGATAGCTCTTGTTAGCTGTAGGATATGTCTATACTTTATTTCAGCTACACCATTTCGTTGTTGTGTATAAGCACAAGACCTTTGATGATTGATGCCTATTTGTTTAAATAAGTTGTTACAAATCTCATTCACAAATTCAGTTCTAATATTAGACCTCTCTATTTTTATTGCTTTATTGAACTGTGTGATGACATAGTCTAGAAAGTACTGAATAACCACACAAACATTTGATTTTAGCTTGAGAAGATAATTCCAGGTCATTCTAATGAAGTCATCTACAATTATCAAGAAGTTTTATTGTCGTCAACTGTTTGAACCTTATAAGGTCTCCACAGATCTATGTGTACAAGCTCAAAGCTAGCAGAAGATGTAACGCAACTAGTAGGAAAAGGTAGTCTATATTGTTTGGCACAAGGGAAAACACTATAATTTGTTTTACTATATCAACTAATATACTGATACTTAGCAAGTAGGATCTTATTAAGAACAGAGCTAGACACATGACCAAGCTTTTTGTGCCATAAATTTATGTCATCTTTACTGGGTGTTTCCTGAATAAATAAACTGACTTCTTGATTCTTGTTAGTAGACTGATTGACCAGAATATAGGGATCATCACATTCTTTATCATTCTCCTTACCTTCTCATTCAAGAGATCCCAAAAAATACAAAAGTTGGGATAAAAGGTGACAACATAGTTTAACTCCTTTGTTGCCTTAGATACAAATATTAAGTTGTATTTAAATTGAGGTAACAAAAACACATAGCTCAAGGTACTCCTATTAGATATTAAACTAGAACCAATATGAGTAACATGAGCAATATCTCCATTTGGAAAATACTTTTTTTTGAATATGAGTTTTAAGTAAGAAATATTTTTTTTAATA
>JACEIK010009312.1:18391-52922 GCA_018107945.1 Datura stramonium
CTGTTTGGGGCCCATTCGGGCTAATAACCTATGATGGAAACGTAGTTCTAGGAACCTGGGTGCACTAAACCCTGACCTGCTCGATGTTAAGTAATACTCCCACTAGAAACCTAGTTATATCTAACTGGATGATAGCTCAAAACTAATGTCTTGGGACTAAGTCAAAACTACTTATTTGAAGTGTTCTGAGGGTCTAAGGACCTGAAAGAAACTGTGTTCTAAAATTTGTCAGAGCTTCTTTATCTTAAAGCGTCGTAATAGTCTAAAGAACGACTAACAAGCTGATAAACTAACACTACAGAGTTTACTGAGTTTCTCAAAAGATTGACAAAGAGTCAAACTGATCACCTGCATTTCTAGAGAATTCAAAGTATACTTAGTACTGACTGAAATTCTGAGATTGAACATACTAAAGCATTAACTCTCCGTTCATACATCTGTACTAACATTCATAATGCGAGTAAAAATATAATGACAATACAGTATTCATATCTGAGTTCTAAATCATGCAAGTTTTATTCAAATATGATACTAAGATTAGGGTTAAGAAGGCAATTTATACGAATAAAACTAAGACATGAATTTAAGCTAGGAATAACCGTACAAACTTAGAGATTTAACAAGGTTTAAAGAATTTCTTAACTGATTGAAAAACCTATATTCAAACTTTTACAGGGATAGAATTTAGAAAGTATTCTAAAAATAATTTGGAACATAAGAGGGAAAGAAAACCATTGTTGAAATCCCACATACCTGAAGAAGAAGGTTCCTGAGAAGAAGCCTTGTATTTCTAAATTGGGGGAAGAGAGATCTTGAGCTCTAACGTTATGTTCTTGAGTGAAAAATGAGAAAGTGAGGGAAGATCGACTAACTCCCTTTAACCCCTAACATTCACCCCAAAATGACGTAGTTTAGGAGTGAGGATCTTTGAATTTTACAAAAATTTCCCTGAAAACTATTATTAAAAAATTCTTCCCGTCAAGTGGTACGACTCAACCTACGTGTCGTACCAGGATCATATGATCCGTACTGGCATCCATGGTTTGGGGCCCTGCTCAACACCATTCTCTAAAATTTTCCATGGAAGTCTACCACGATTCGTGAAATCTTACTACGGGTCTTACCACGATCCGTGGTTTCCTCAAAGCTTTTTGAACATTTCTCTGAAACTTAAATCATGATTGGATGGTGTGATCTTTACCCCCTACCACGAGTCGTACCTTAGTTCGTGATTTTCCCAGAATTTTCTGACCTCTTCTTTGAACTTTTCCATGAATGGTTAGTACGATCCGTACAATAGTTTTATGAATCATGACATATAGTTGTGGTTTCTCCTAGCCCCCATACTGTTTTCCCTAACCCTTCTATTACGAGTCCTGGTACGACTCGTACCGTTGTTCTACGAGTCGTATTGTGACTCATACTGAGGCCTTTCTCTCTGTTTTCTACATGATCACATTTTAAGTGTGAAGGAAAGTCCCAGGAATTTCTGGGGTGTTACAATCTATGAGTACATAGTATGCTGCAGAAGAACCAAAAGATCTTGCTCCCCTTTCTTCTTAAACTTAGAATCTTGAGGATAGTCTATCAACTTGCAACAATTCTCTTTGGTGTGATTCTTCATCTTGCAAAACTCACAGTAGAGATTGTAGTCCTTATTGAATTTAGACGGACCTTTGTTTGAGTTTTGAGTACATTGCAACAGGATCATGTCCTCCCAACTTAGGAACAACACCTAGTAAACTTGCAGAAGTGGTGTTTGATTTTTCAAAATTTTATGATACATTTTGATATATTTTATATGAGTTTTGAATGTCCTATAATATTATTTCAAGCAAGTCTGATGTTAAAATATTGTGTTGCAAGTATTTAGGTGATAAGAAGAAAAGTGCATAGAAACCAGAGCGAACAATAACAGAATTCGGCACATACAGGTTGAAGATAGATTTTGCGGGCCGTATGTCCAACCGCATATGAAACACGGGGCTTTGGAAGAAAGAACAAAAATTAGCTAAGTGATAAGTGACATACAAAGGAGACATATGGTCGTAGAATCAATCTATGGGGCGTATGCGAGGCCATAAGTCATACATTGAAGGTTTACAAAAAGATGTGTAACCTATAGTGACCAGTTACAAGCCGCAAGCGAAAACTACAGTTTTAAGTAAAGAATGGAGGATCTCAAAAAAGTCAATCTACAGTCCACAGATGAAAAGTACAACCTACAAATTAACTTGTGGAGGAGGTTGTCCAAACTTGAAGTAAAGTATGCCAACCACATGCGAACCACAAGTTGATTTTGTGAATTGTATGTGGACTTATGAAGGACACGAGAAACCAATTAGAATTCATTTGCATCCAACAAAAGATCAACTTGTGGACCATATGTAAAATCTGTGGCTAGTTAGTGACACCAGCGCAGGTCCAAAAAATAGGACTAGGATGCCTAGCCTAATCAAAATATTTTTTCTAGGTCTTTTTCATTTTGTTGTTAAAGGATTAGTTACACAAACATAGTTTGAACTTTTGAATAGATTTTCTTGCTATCTTTTGAAAGTTAATTATTGATTCTGGCTTGAATGTTTATTGATATTAATTGTATGTAATTCATGATTTTATTCAATCTTGTATTGCTTTTATGTTATCATGTGCAGCTAAATCTTTTACTAACGTTGTGACACTAATGAGAATCTCGTCTTAATATTCGATAGTGAATTAGAGATATTTAATTATTCCTCAATTTCATCAATGATTGGTGGTTGCAAACATCAATCTAAGTTAAATTATTCTAGTAATATTTGAAAAAGTCTAATTAATAAGAACTCGAGGCATAATCCCTCGTTTAAAGAATATACTTAGGAATAAGTGAATTTCACTTGACAGAAAATAATCGAATTTAATACATCTCTAGTTAATTCAAAAGAATCAACTAAGAGACATATTGCTTAAACAATGAAAAATATTAAGTAATTACTTAGAAATTATGAGTGCATATCAACTTGAATTCGCTATCAATATCTTAATTGAGAAACTCAGGTGAGCAGCCACAACGGGGACATAACCTTGGTTCTTTAATATGTCTTTTTATATAAAAAGTCAAATTATATTAGTTTTAATAGTTTTATGATAGGTGAATTTACATGTCTAATAACCATATTTTACCCGCATTTATGTCTTGGTTTAAGAGAAACAAAGCTAAATACACCTAACTATGCTTAATTATTGTGTCAGTGAATTAATGAAAGTATTTTTTCTATTTTGTAGATAAAAAAACCCTAAAAAGTGACTAAGTATGAATGAATGTGGTGTTTCATGAAGAGCACAACTCAAAACAAGCTTACACTTTACTTAGGAGCTTGTTAGGCGAGCATAGAAGAAGAAAAAAGAGGAAAATTGACTAAGTATGAAAGCTGCTAGGAGCCTCGTGGAGCAAAGTTCAAAGCGAGCTCCTATATCGCTCTAGAGCTCGCCTCGAGAGCCTCAAAGGGTGAAAGGCTGAAATTCCTGCTAAGTATGAAGACCATGTAACGGCCTCACGGAGCAAGGCTAAAGGTGAGATGACTCCTCGCTCTGAAACTCGCCCCACGAGACGGTTTCACAAAAAGAAGGCTAAAATTTCTAGTAAAGGACCAAAGAAACATCTTACGGAGTGAATCCCATCTTGAGGTCCCTCCTTGCGTTGAAGCTCGCGGGAGTTGTGGATATCAAAATTATAGCACACCCAATCTTGGGTGGGCCTTTGGATGGCTTCCATTTACTATAAAAAAAAGCTTCTTAGCCATATTTTGGAGGTATCGGATATTTGAAAAGTGCAGAAGACAAGAGCGACGACTTTCTATTAGGGTTATTTCTCTTTCTCATTTCTTGTTATTTCTTTCTTATCTCTTTTCTGATTTTGAAATTGAACATGAATATTTATTGGTGTAATCTGGACATGAGTGGCTAAATGCCCATATTCTAGGCCTATGGTTGAAGCATGAGTGTTTTATAAATTAACTTGAGTAATATTGTTCACTTTATCATCCAAGTTATGTAATTAATTTAATATTTACTATTCTACTGATTCACTACCAGTATGGTACATTCTTGGTCTTTCTAGAACTTGAGAGAAAACACCCAAGGCTAAACTAGAATCAATTAGAAGAGGATCCTTCGAAGGAAAAGATTTGCAGCTAGGATAGAGATATACCTCGTCTTCTATGTTTAGTTCACATACGAGAGTTTAAATACGTTCTTGTTATGAACACATCATAGAGATATAGTCATGTGAGTAATTTGAGTAGAGGGTTAGAGTCTCGAGGGAGTCGTAACAATACTATTTGTAATGATCCAAGTCTTCACACTAGACGCAACACGGTACTTGGTGCCACAAGTGACCCAAGCTAAACCCATGAATTAACATCACACTGGTATACTGAATTAAACATAGAGGAATATGGAAAACATAACTAAATAAACTAATTTCCGAAGACAAGAAATGTCTAATATGATACTGAAATTTATGCCCCAATGCAAAAACATACTGAACATCTCTATGTCTGGAAGCCATCTAAGAACTGACGAGTTGCTAGGATAAACCCCCAGCTAACTCTAAAATCTGAAAGTAAAGAAACTGAAATAGAACTAAATTCTCATCCTCGAAAGATGATGATTCACCAAAGACACTGCTGCTGAAATCATCGAAAAGAAACTACTAACAATGCTGTGACTGAGAACCTGCACCTATATCATAATATGATACAACACGAAAAATATGCATCAGTACTTTGAATATACTGAGTATGCAAGATGTAAGTAAAAATAGTAGAAATACACAACTGAACTGATAAACATATAACTGTAACAGTGTAGCATAGTGTACCCACCCGGCTTAAAATTAGGGCCCCGAGCTGTTCTAGAAGTGTCTAGGGCGTTCTTGAGTATACTTGAGTGATCTAGCATGACATAGAACTATATAGGAAATTTTAGGAAGCATAAAAACTTTAGGAAGCATAAAAACGCCCCAACACTCCCTAGAACCTTTCTAGGCTAGTCTAGACACTACAAGTCTAGGCATCTCTAGGCATATTCCAAGAATATTCCATCTTGTAAATATCTAGCCATGTTCTAGGATGTTCCATAGAGTAGTATAAATAGGAGGGATGACATTCATTTGCAACCATCCACAAGCAAGCAAAGTCCCTTCACTTGTGCCATCTTTGTGATATAAAGAGTTCTTGGCATTTTTGCCACCAATCCTCTCTTCTTACAAATCTTCTATACTTGAGTTTGTGTGAATAGCCAACATAAACTAAGCCTATTATCAAGGCTAAGTGTTAGAGCTGAACCCTTTCATGTAACTCAAGGCAACGACAGTTCGTGGGTCTAGAGTTTGAATCTCTCGATAACCGGTATCGTAACTTGGTCGTTTAGTGCGCAATGGCTGAAGAATCACACTGTACTGGCAGGAGGTTCGTGAGGGAGAGGTTGTGGAATCCAAGTTCTCTAAGAAGGAAAAGGCTAGGGGTCGTGGTAAGAGTAAAACCAAGGACCCAACTCTCCGATCACGACGTCGTGGCAATGTAGGCCGAACCTTCTTCGTGCATCGACATGTCCGAAGAAAGGATACTTGGTGTTGAAGCCTTTCTTGACAACAAGAACAAAGGCTAGAAGCGGTGGAGAGCAACTTAAACAACCTTGAGTCTACAACATTTGATGGGTTGGACAACATCAAAGAAACTATTACGTATCGGTCAAGAACATCGCGAGGGCATTAGGGCCCTAGCAAGGGAGCACAAGGAGGGCATGACGACCTCGAACGCAGACCATGGCAACTCTCTTCTTTAAGGAAGAGTTTGAAGCTGTTGGAAGCCCGTAAGAGGGAGTTAAGAGTGTGCTCATATGGAGTAGAACGCCCATAAAGACTCCCGCGGAAGGCTCCTCGCCCAAAGAGTTTAAAGGCGAAAGGAGGCGCAAGAGATAGAGAACTTCATCTCGGCAGATGGAGACATACTTCGAGCACCTCTCATTGAGGAGGGCCGCTAAAATCCGCACGACGCTCATGTACTTGGGAGATATGGCCATGTTGTGGTGGCGAAGGAAGAAGGCGGATATGGATGCAGGAGACCGCACCATAGGGACATGGGGGCAGTTCAAGGAAGAACTCAAGAAGGCTTATCCACACAATGCCGTCAGGAGGCACTATGATAAGCCGAGGAGCCGAAAACAAACGTCCACCATCCGAGAGTATGTGAAGGAGTTTTTCAAACTCTCTCTTCAAGCGCCTAACATGACCGAGGATGACTTGCTATTCTTTTTCTTGGATGGCCTATAGAATTGGGCCCAACAAGAAGTAGAAAGGCGATAAGTAATTAATACTTGACAAAGCTATCTAGTAGCTTTAGCCATTAAAGGATTATCGCTTGAGTCCAATAAGGCCAAGGATAAGGCCAGCCCGTCTCTCGCCAAGGTTAAACGGGGACAGTGAATAGAAGCAAGACCAAAGATCGCAAACCAAACCGAGTTCAACGTCGACTTCGCAAAAGCTACTTGGACAAGAATAAGACTCGCCCCTTCAAATTCAAAGGGTGCTATCTTTGCGGAGGAGACCATTTTTCCCGACTGTGTTCCAATTGGGGCACTGAGCCATGATTGCTGCTAACCAAGAACAGGCGAATAACGAGGAACAAGAAGAGAATTCAAACAAGGGCTTCCAGTAATTAATGACTCTCAATGGTCACATGAAGCCGATGGCCACATGCTCACCTGGTCATGTGCCAAGAGAGTCACCGTTTGTTGAGGCTGTTGTCAACGGGAAACCCACATGCATCCTTATTGATACAAGGGCAACACACAACTTTGTGACCAAAGCTGCCGAAGCTCTTGGGCTAAGGTATGGTGGAAGTGATGGCATGATGAAAACTGTTAATGCACCACCATCAACAAGCCGCATCGCCTCCTCAAGTACGTGATTACTTGGGAGACCTGAAGGGCATAATCTTGTCATAGGCCACTGGATGTGTTCACATTTAGCTCTTAATCTATTTCAAGAATATGATTTTATGAGACGCCATGTCACCAACTTTAACCTCTCAGTGTGGAGTTTCTCCGCCAATACCGCATCCTGGGTTCCACAAGACGGAATGCATCTGTCGGCCATGCAGCTGGCTGGCGGCATTTAAGAAAACCAACTTTCTGTTGCCAAAGAGGTCAAGTAATCCTACAGCTTCAAGCAATGCTCCATGTGCGCAAAGCTTTGGAGGGAAACAAGGATGTTATGCTGCATAACTCTCAAGTGCCGCCAAGGAGGGGAAAGATGATAAGATAGAGTTTGGTCTGGCATGAAGCACCTGCCATGTCTCTTGTCACATGGTCACCAGAGTTAGAGGAAACTCCTAAGAATCCAGAGCTACTGAGTCACAATACCACTCAAAGCACCTTTATATTTCAAAGAAGAAAGAAGGGTACTTACACTCTGGTATTTATCACCACTAACAAAGCCACATCAAGAACAAGTACCTACTGGTGTCATCAATTCACGAAAGATTGTGCTTAAAATTTTTTCAAGATAGACCTGAGAAAAAGGGTATTATCAAGTCTGATACCAAGGGACGTCACAGATCAAAGGTCACCCTGGATATGGAGTTTTTGAGGTTACTGCCATTGGACTAACCAGCGCCCCCGCCACATTCTGCACATTGATGAACAAGTTTTCATCCATTGGATAAGTTCGCGGGTCATCTACTTGATGATATTGTTGTTTACAACAACAGCTTGAGGAGCATTCGGGAGCACCCGCGAAAGGCTTCGAGGTGCTAAGGCGGTAATGATTTGTTCGTGAAGCGAGAGAAGTGCAGCTTGCCCAATCATCAATACAATTCCTTGGACACACAATTTGTCATGGGCAACCAAGATGGATAGCGATAAGTTGAAGCTATCCGCAGCTTGGGAGGCCTCGAGAAAAGTAGACAAGTTAAGATCATTTCTGGCCTCGCCAACTACCACAGGAGGTTCATAGAGATACTTACTATCGCCGCTCCGCTCACCGATTTGTTACGGAAGGACCGAGAATGGGCTTGGTCCGATGCTCGTGAAAAGGCATTCAAGGACTAAAGACGCTATCACCAAGGAACCAAAGGCTAGCATTGCCATACTTTCCCAAGGTGTTTGAGATGCAAATGATGCGCGAGTTTTCCATTGGAGGAGTTCTTATGCAGGATGGTCATCCTATCGCTTGAAAAGCGTAAAAGTTGAATGACGCCGAGCGGAAGTATACCGTCCACGGCAAGGAGATGACGGCCATAGTCCATTGCCTGTGATTCTGGCGCCATTATCTTTTGGGAGCACACTTCATAGTGAAGACGGACAATATAGCAACTAGTTATTTTCAGTCCCAAAAGAAGTTGACTCCAAAGCAGGCTCGATGGCAAGATTTTCTGGCGGAATTTGACTTCACTTTGGAATATAAGCCTGAGAGCCAACGTGGTAGCACATGCTCTAAGTCGCAAGGCAATCTTAGCGCCTATAGTTAGTTCAAAGAAGTAGCAACATTATAGACACCATTAGAGAGGCCATGCCGAACGATCTTGTCGCAAAGCAACTTTTGACTTTGCTAAGAAAGGAAAAACCAAGAGGTTTGGCATGAGGAAGCCCCGTTATACACAACTGCAGGGAGGGTCTATGTCCCAAAATGAAGAACTTGAGGCGTACTTTGATGAAAGAGGGACATGACTGGTTAAAGGTGGCACCCAGACAAGAACGTACCTACGCCTTGATCGAGGCATCATATTACTGGCCCCAAATGTGGGACGACATCAAGGCGTATGCAATGATTGGTTTTGTTGCCAATAAGACAAGACCGAGAATAAAGTCTCTGAGGCTTATCGAGCCATTGCCTGCTATGTAAAAGCCATGGGACAAATATGGACAATGGACTTCATCACCCGGTCTCCAATTCGAAGGCTTTGGCACCATTATGGTCGTGTGACCGAGCCTCAAAATATGCAACATTCACTCCCACCACCGCGCCAGGAAGCCAAGGAAGCTGCCCGCTATTCTCAAGGGACGTGGTGAAGCACCTGGGTGTGCCCATAAACACATCATTAGCTTATAGATCCGAGGTTCACAAGATTTCTGAAGGAACTCTTCAAATTTCTCTAGGCTCGCAGTTGTATTTTTCGGCTGCTTTCACCTCGTAAAGACTCCAAACTCGAGAGGATATTTATGCTACTTGCAGAACTATGTGAGTGCCAACCAAAGGATTGGGACAAGGTTGATGTTGCCCAATTCTCGTATAATTTGCAAAGGAGCGAGGCGACCGGCAAGAGCCTCGTTCTGGCTGGGCTACCGGCAGCAGCCCAACACCCCGAAATCATTACCCACACAAGATGAGATGAGAAAACCAGGCGCATATTACATGGCCAAGGCTCCTGGAAGAGCAACTAGACATGGCCAGGTCATCTTGACAAGCAAGCGTACCCCGCAAGATGAGACGCGCTTGTCGACCAAAAGAGGCATCCCATGCACTACCAGATCGGGGACAAGGTCATGGTGAAGTTGAACCCTCGCTAGTTCAAGTCATTAAGAGGCATCAATCATAATCTAATTCGGTGCTACGAGGGTCCCTTCGAGATTATTGCCAAGGTTGGCAAGATCTCTTACAAGCTTGATATGCCTCGACATTTGAAGATCTACCTTGTCTTCCATGCAAGCCAACTCAAGCCATTTCATGAAGATCGGGAGGAAAAACAGAGGTGTCAAATTCCGTAAGAAGCCAAATTTTCATCACCCCGCCCGCCATAGATGCGTATGAGGCACCATGGACTATCAACCGGTTTGAGGGAAAGGTTGGAACAATCAAGCGTAGATGTTCCTAGTACATTGAAGGGTCAGCCTCCGGAAGAAGCAACGTGGGAACGCTATGAAGATTTGTGGCAATTCAAGGATCAAGTACATGCGTCTCGAGGCAAAGAAAGAATAAATATTAACAAAGGAAGACGACACCGAGGACGCCGCCGATTCTGTGGGGAGTCTCAGACCACCCGACTTTAAAATTAGGGCCCCGGGCCATTCTAGAAGTGTCTAGGGTTCTTGATACTTGAGTGATCTAGCATGACCTAGAACATTCTAGGAAATGCTAGGAAGCATAAAAACGTCCCAACACTCCCCCTAGAACCTTCAAGGCTAGTCTAGGACACTCTAAGCAAGTCTAGGCATCTCTAGGCATATTCCAAGAATATTCCATCTTGTAAATATCTAGCCATGTTCTAGGATGTTCCATAGAGTAGTATAAATAGGAGGGATGACATTCATTTGCAACCATCCACAAGCAAGCAAACAAAGTCCTTCACTTGTAAAGCATTCTTTGTGAAATAAAGAGTTCTTTGGCATTTGCCACCAATCCTCTCTTCTTACAAATCTTCTATACTTAAGTTTGTGTGAATAGCCAAGCATAAATCCGCTCTTAGCTATCAAGGCTAAGTGTTAGAGTCGAACCCTTTCAAGGCGAAGTCAAGGCAACGATTGGGTGCTCCGCGTGGTCTAGAATTTGACCCCGTGACAATAGGTACTGACTGAGGATCATCATTATATAACACCTAAATAAGCCGAACCGAATTGAAACTGAGACTATACGGAATTGAACCGACAAGGGAAGTGTCTATAACCGACATGTAATCACGTGGGATCTAAATGTGGAGTCTGATGTTTACACCCATCAAGTGAAAGTCCACCGTACCTGCCGTGGTATAATGACCGAGCTAGGTGATCACTATCCGAGGCCCGTTCGAGCTGAATAACCTATGATGGAAATGTAGTTTTGGGAACCTCCGAGTGAAGCCAAATCTAGCTCGGCTTCTGCTATGTCCTACTCCAACCGGGATATCCTAATTGTGACCGCTAGGCCGATAGCCCAAAGCAATGTTCCAAGACTTACGTCAAGAATACTTATCCGAAGTACCCCGAAAGTCCATGACCTCGATAACCTAAACTAAGTGTTGTAAGATCGCCGAGCTGCTTTATCCGGGAAAAGCGCCGTAATCGTCTAGAGAACAATCCGATAACCGATAACCGAGACTACGGAGTTTTACAACTCAAGAGACTCAATATAGTCAAATCGACGTATGACATTTTTGTAAGACATTGAAAATGCTAAGTATTGACCGAGACCGAACAATCAATAAATCAACTTTTAAATTACATAATCGAGACTATCATGGTTATCAAGGGAACTATAAGAATCAAGCAAATTTTTGAATCTAGACAATATGCAAGACCCTTCAAATCATATTTATAGATTAGCTAAAACATGTATTTCATGAAAAAAGATATCAACATGAATTATAACTAGAAATAACCTTTAAGAATCGTGATAATTATAACAAGAAGGAAACCCATAATCTATCCGATAAACAAACCCCAACTTTAATCTTCAAGAGTTAGAACTGATAAGGTGTTTATAAAGGTTTTGGGGCATTGTGGACACTACCAAAAAACAGCTTAATTGCGTGGGGTTATTTTTATAAGCCAGGCAGTTTTAAACCCCGAAAATATAATTGCAAATGGTTGCTAGAACTCCCATATAATAAGAGTTATCACAATCAAATCTCGCGCAGTTTTTTGCTATCCCCTAAAAATAATACGCCGTCAATTTGCGGCGGTCGACCTCCGCAAATTCAAAATTATATATTTTAATATATAATTATCAATTTTTAAATTTTGGGGGAAAATTAAATCACAAGCCAAATTCATCAAGAAAAAATAATATTTAGAAAATATAAATTAATTAAACTTTAAAAAATCAAAATTAACTAATTAATAATTAACTAAACAAATAAAAAAAATTAAGTTTTAAATTATAGTCAACTAAATTGTTATATTTAGGTTCTAGAGATCGATAAAAATTTTATAAATCATAAATTTTATCATAAAATATCATTAGTCTTTAAAAATAAATTATAAACGTCAGACTCCAAAACTAAATCAAACAGCAAAATATCACCAACATTCTAACATCTTCTCCAACCATACAATTACATCATCATAATTAATTATCTAAGACAATTACAATGAAATCAATAATTTTCACTAGGATTACTGCCACCGCTTGATCTTCTTGCATCAGTGAGTGAAAGGGGCCCACTGACCGCATCACTTGGCTGCATAAAACAACATACAAGTGGGTTGATATTTCTCACATCAATTTATTAAAGAACCAATCGTCATAATAGACACCAGAATGTAAACAAACAAATCAACAAAAAAGAAATTTAAGAACTTTACTTACCGTTGTAGTAAAATCCGTCGAAGGAGAAACAAAGAACCCCAATAAATTATTCTGATATATTCCTTCTTTCATTATCATATACCTTGGAAAGCATTCATCATTTGATTGTGAGCATTTATCATTTGACTATGGTTCTCTTGACATTGGGACGAACATGAACCTTTAATATTTGAAGCACTTTACTACCAAATGAGGGTCTTGTTTGTTTAAAAATATTATTAGGGACAGGTCCTAGTACCAAGCACCTCACCCTTCCAGAGTTCTTCCAGAACCTTACTCAATTGCATCATTTGGCTAAATTGAGACTCGTCTGTGGTTCTTTGTCTCAAAGATAACTCCACCTTGTAGTCATCTAGGGAGTACCTTACAAATCCCATATACAAAGACTTCAGTAGAGTGACCAATTCTTTAATAAATTTTCACGAAGTTTTAGGTTTTATTGAGATAAACTGAGAATTCACATAAACTCATGCATATTTATTTTGCCTCTTCATTAACATATACTCCATCTTGATTCTTATGTGTAGCAATGTATATTTTTGCCCATCCAGATCTTTGTCTAGTCTCAGCCATCTATATATAAAAAATAAAATTAGAAATTTATTACATACGACTCTCAAGATAATGTATAAACATCATCACATATAAATTTAAATTTGTATATACTTATTAAGTAGGCTCAAATATCAAGTTAAAGAGCAGAGATATTTATAATAATCAACCTCCAAACAAGCCAAAACTAACACCACATATTTGTAGGAAATACCTACAATATTACAACTTGAACACGCATACACTTCCATAGAATTTGAAGATAGGCTTCTTGTTGTGCAAATGGTTAGTGCAGTTTGGTAGTATCCAATAATATGCCTTGTGTTTACACATTTTTTATTAAAATGATTGTTCTTATGGCTAACAGGATTAAATGCAAAATATAAAGCTTGTCAGCATTTAGGCATGTCATACATAGCCACTATTGTAGATTTAAAATTGCAGTTTTGAAGCAGCAGTAGAACAAAAAGGAGATGGTGGTGATAAAAAAATCAAAATCAGAAGTAGATATTGACTTTGGCATCATTTACAATTCAATAATTCAAATCCTGCACAAATAAAAGAAACAACAGTTATAAAACTATACAAATTGCAGCTTAAAATATAGAAAAGTAGCAGCAAAAAATAGAAAAAACAACAGCTAAAAGAAATGCACAGACTACAGCTTAAAAAGCAAAAATAGCAGCTAAAAAGAGAAAACAGTAGCTAAAGAACTACACAAATTGCAACTTAAAAACAGAAAAATAACAGCTAAAAATAGAAAACAGCAGCTAAAAACTGCACAAACAACAACTATAAAACTACACAAATTGTAGCTTAAAATGCAGCAACACAACAAAAACAAAAAGCAGCTAAAAACTGCACAAACTGCACTTAAAATGTAAGAAATAGCAATTAAAAACATCAAAATAATTAAATGATACCAAATTTCAAACTGCACAGAGTCGTGGATAAAATTAATTAAGAAGGTTAAATGAGAAATTAATGAATGATTAATTAGTAAGAGAGATTTTTATACATGCGAATATTATACATATATTAATTTGATATAAATAAAATTTGAGTTCAGAGGAAACGGTTTATCGTCTATACATATATTACGGGAACTCCCAAAAGAAAAAATAGTTTTTACCATGCCTTATTTTTATTTTTAGACCAAAAGTGAATCTTACTCTAGCACTTGCACTGTGTCCATACAATTTGATAAAAATAGGAGAAAAAACATCCATCCAAACAGATTGATTATTCCCTTTAAAAAATTAGAGTTTTTCTACATGCTGGCCTGTGGAGCAAATAAAATTCTCTATGTACTATAAAAAGGCATACTAAGCTATTAGGATTATATTATGCAAACTAAACCAACAAGTGCAACTATCCAAACACACAAACTATTTTAAGGTTGAGAAATCATTGAAAAATTCTATATTTTTGCACAACTAATAACTCGCTTATGCCTTCAAGCTATTGAAAATCATTCTGCACCCTTTGAATGCAGTGAAAAAAGGAAATGCAAAGATTTGATCACTAGAGAGCAAAAATTGTATCTTCAAGGGAAAACCTGACTCATCTTTACATAAGGTGAATACAGCTACAGCTCACATGATTATAATTCACCAAATCCCAAACTAAACAAACTGCAATTTAATATCTCATTTTTTTTCTCTTGAATTTGATTATTAAATGAACACCAAATCCCAAATTGATTGCTATCACATTTAATGGAATTACCTGCCAAACAGATTGACCAGTCTCCTCTCATGAGCTTCCAGTAGCTCTTGTTGCTGCTATCATAACCTGTCACACTTACATACATACCTAGATTAAATTAGACATAACAAAAATGTAATATCTTAAATCTCACACGACTTAGATCAACTCATTTTACTGCTCTAATATTAAAATTCAACATAATTGTTCATATTTTTAGCATATACTTCTCCAACTACACTTAAATGGCTCAAAAAACTCATACTTCACCAGTACCAAAATGTAAATGCAAAAATCCAACAAATCAACTAAATAGCAGATACACTATCTATTGATACCTTATAGTGGCCAAATCAACTAAATGGCTTGTCTTTAAGATTTTTAGTATTGAACTTAATGTAATGTTAAAAGTTTGAGCTCATGTCTAATATTTGTTAAAATGTTAGTAGGTTTTTATGTATATATCTATACTCCATATCAAAGTTATACTACATAAGCAAGCTCCTTGTTCTTAATAGTAATAGATTCTCTTTAATAGTACCAAATAAATCAAGTAGACATAATTTGATTTTTCACATATTCGTTTTTTTTTTATCTTTTGGATCCTTTGAGGTTTGACTTCTCTACTTTTCTTTCTATCAATCACAAACCAAGTACTGAAAAATAAAAATTTTAAAAAAATACCATTTTCAAAATTACAAAATCAGACTTGATGCAGCCACAAGACTTGAAACCAAATTGAAGTTTGTTGAGCTCTTCTTGTCGTACAGACGCGGGGGATAAGTAGTGTGAGTGGCAGTAGTAACCTACCAAATTAATGTCTAATCAGATATATTTAGTAGTTGGCACCTTGTATTTATCATATTTGAATTTTTAACTCAAGTGGGTATGATTACTCAAAAGCACCAAATGCTTAAAAAGTCTACAATAAACAATGGAAGTATTTTTCACTGTTACAGATTAAGACAATCAAACCATAATCTTAAAAAAACACCATTTTTAACTCTCTGTGTTTGTTGTAACGTTGGCGGCAGTTTGGACGTACAAAAAATAACGATGATAAGATGGGAAACTAAGGAATTGAAAATCTTCCATAAGGCAACAACATTATATTTCATAAACGATATCCTTTAAATGGCAAAAATAAAAAATTTATTCACATTAGGGATTTTTGACACCCATGCCAAAATTTCATCAAAAGAATTTATTCAAATTAGGATGTGTTTAGTTACTCATATCAAAATTTTGATTTAAAAATAAAAATAGTAGAAATTAACTGCTGATTTTTTAGTTACTCATATCAAAATTTCAATCTAAACACAAAAATAGAGATATTTTGTCACTAAAATCAATCTAACCAAATCTTAACCTGTCGTTGAGAGCAGATCGATACTTGGAGGCTGAGGGGATATGGAGAGCTGCGGATTGAAGGCAACGAGAGAAAAGAACGAGTGAAAAAGGAGAAGATCTTAAACGAGTGAAGGCTACACTTTTTTTTTGGGTTTTTTGTTCGAGAAAAAAGTTTTGTTCTTAGAGAAAAAAAAGGAGCGAAGGAACAAAAAGTAGCGGGAATATTGACAGCTATTTTTTAGAATTGCAAATTTGTAGTTTTTAATAAACTGGGATATTTGGTTTATATTTGTGTCGGCTTAAGAAACCCTCGCTTATTTAATGCAATTTAAGGGGTTAGAGATAACCCCCGCTATTCAACCCCGCAATTGCTTACCTTTTTTGTAGTGGGAAGAGCAAGCTTCCTTGTTGAAATTCCATATACCGAGTAGAATTTCTTGGAAGAACCCGGGAGAATCGTGGAAGGGAATCGCAAGCCCTAGCTTTAGCTCGAGATGAACCGTATGAGTTCCTCGCATACCTCCTTGAGATCTTGAGAGAAGTGAGAGGAAGAAAGATCAACTAACTCTCTTTTAACCCTTGACAAATAACCCCAAAATAACATAGTTTAAGGATTAAAAAGGCGAGAGGTTACAAAATGGGCCCCGAGAGAAAGTTTGAAAAAACTCGGCCGTCAGATCCAACAAGTCACACAATGAGTCGCTGGTTGATACCACGACTGCTAGACCATTTGTTAGTCCCGTCAAAACTTAGCTTATCGGGAATTGACAACCCGAAGGGAACCGCAAATCATTGGATGTACCATTGGTTCCTCTCGTGGTCACCGGAGGAGTTTGAACGTAAGCTTGGACTTCTACCAACATGCGACACAATGACTCGTGCTGGCACAATGGGTCGTTGTCCCCGCTCGCCGTGGTCACCACTTTCTTTGTCCTAAAGGGTTGCTATATTTGGCGATGGGTGGCAACAATTACTCGTTAGAAGGGACCACGAGTCATTGGTTCTACATTGCTTTTAGGAAAAAAATTTCAACCTCTTACTGAGAATCTTTCCAACTACTTCCCAACAACGAGTCGTTTAGCCAATGATGACTCGTTGGATGGCTCATTGATTCCGGGAAAAGGTCTAGGAAGGTTTCTATAATAGCGATGCAACGAGTGACTCCGGATAACTCAAGCATTCTTCTAATGGGCCGTCCCATGTGTCGTTGGTTCTGAAAGGAAACCTAGGTTGACAACAACCTAGACAATGGGCCGTTACCGCCGACAATGACTCAATCTCTCGGTTATTCGAAATAAAATTCTTGTTCTTCCGCTAGTCTAGGTTTCATCTAAGCAACTTTTGGGGTGTTACACTATTAATCCCATGAATTAGCAATCTCGAAAAAGTTATCATATTATAAAAGTACATATATAAAACATGAATACTTAAGTATGCCATAGTTTCGGAGTTCTTCTATCATCACTAGTTTCATAAAATATCCATCATGTTTTGTTATCTAAAACAAAGGTTACAAAATATTCACATCCAATCTCATTGAAATCACTAGTCTATAATTAGCAATAGCTTGTCTTTAATTCTTCATATTTACGAGTCCCCGTGGTTTGATAACCTAATCTCATATCACTTTATTACTTATATAATCGTAGTACATTTCTATGTCTCGTTGAGGGCAATATTTAAAATACCAAAACCTTTCAATCAATACCGACAGAATCTTAAGACAACCAATCAAGTATTTACTCAATCCAATAACCTTTTCACACCTATTCTCATGGATTCTACCCAACCTAGTTGGGTTACTATATTACACACAATCGCGTTACATCATTTTTAGGTATAATTTTGAACATATCAAATTCTGACACTATCAGTTTGAAAGAGATTTTTAAATTAATATAAGTTAATACATTGATTCAAGTATTGATCTATTCCCATCACACCTTGTTTGCTTTACTTAAACTAGGTGTTTATGGCGGCAATCCATAATCTTAAAAGGGAAGACGTGTTCACTTATTTGGGCGATGATATTGACTATATTAGAGTCTTAATGTCATTATATATAAATGCTCCCACTTTTAATATAAATAAGAGTATTTACATCATGTTAAGAGCTAAGGGTCAATGCTACAACTCTATTGATCAAAGACCCACATCAACAATTGAAGAATTTTCTTGAGGTATGCAATATGCACAATCAAAATAGCATTTCAGATGATGTCATTCGTTTAAGAGTGTTTACATACTCACTTTCTGGGGAAGCTAGAACCCGAATTTACTGCTTTCCACCAAACTCTATTCATAATTGGGGAGTTGATGGTTATGTTTTTAAAGAAATGGTTATCTTCTAGTAATAAAGTCGATAAGTAAGATAAAATCTTCCATTTTAGTCAATTTTTAGGTGAACAATCGCTTGGAATCTCTGAGAGGTTCAAGTAGTACATATTTTGTGCATCAACTCAAATATTTGCTAGAAAATATCCTATTAAATTTTTTTATATAGGTTTGGACCCTTTGACTCAATGATTGGCCAACAATGCACTAGGTGGTTGTTTTATGGAAAAGATATTTGCTCGCATTCTCACGCCCTTTTTTTTCTTTCATCCCCGCCTAAGAAAAATTTGACAAGAGTTTTCACTAAAGTGCTATCTTGAAAAAGGATTTATTTGGCTGCAGTCACCACTTGAATTGAGTTTTGGTGTTCCAAGACATCTTATTGAATCCCCTAATGAAAGAAAAGTTTGACTCTAAGGTTATTGGTTGGCGAACTAGAAATTCGGGTAAGAAATTTTGTTGACCGAGGGGAAGTGTGTTAGGCATCTCTGAGTTTCGTGGTTCTAGCACTCCGCTGCTTTATTGAATTATACTCGGCTAAAATTATTGAATGTTGTGTATATCAATTATGCATATGATTTCACTTTAATATTGTTGAGTTTTATTTACTTAATTGAGACGCCAGGCTGAGACCTCAAATTCTACATACACGATCGTGACGCATAATGTACCCCTGACTATCATATCACACCTAAAATTTGACTTACTCGTCTGACTAAACCAATGATTATTATTTTAATAAAAAAATTAGGTAAAGACGTGTAACAACGATCTTTCCATTCTATTTACATCTCTTTATCTAAGACGCGCAAATAAGATCCTAGTTTATGAATATAGGACAAACCTAAAATTTATCTAACGTTATGTGTGTCTTAAATTTGTATGTTCTTATTATCAACTTAAAGATGCTCCTAATAACTTGAACAAATGAAATAAAATAAATAAAAATAATAAAACATTTTAAACTTGAAATATTCATTTTTCAATTTTCAACTATTTTGATGGCCCATATCATGTTAATTTTCTTATATCTTGATCTACTCCGTTTAATTATCAATCGATCTCCATTAACAAAAAAAATAAATAACCCGCAACTATCATCAAAATAGTGACATAATAATAATAATAATAATCATAATAATAAGTAAAATAATAATAAAATAATAATAATAATAATAATTAAAAAATTAATCATGTTATAAAGAAATTATGACTAACACATTGAGAGAGATTAAAAATTTGTATTTGGTCATGTCGTATTGAAATTATAGAATTAAGGAATAGACCTTAATGTAGAAAATATCAATATCAACCGAAGCCACAGAAGAAATCTCAACAAAACTCACCGTATTTTCTCAAACCTTCTATTTTTTACTTTTCCTCTTCGCCTCCTTCCTTCGATTTTCTCTCTCTCTTCTTTCTTTTCTTTTGCTCTTGTCTTGCCTCTCTTTCTTCTTCTTTGATTTTCTTTTCTTTTTTTTTAATTATTTTCTCGTGTGTGTTGTGTTGTTCCTCCTTGTTGTATGTGTGTTATGTTGTTTCCTCCTCTCCCGTGAGATGTGTTGTCCCTCTTTTTTGTTTTGTGTGTGTTGTGTTGTTTCCCCCTCTCCCGTGAGACGTGTTGTCCCTTTTTTTTTTGTTGTAGGTGTGTTATGTTCTATTTTATTGTTTGTGTGTGAGTTTATGAGTAGTAGTAGGGGTGTTGGAAAAAGGAGAGTAGTGTGATAGTGGGGTTTATGGGTAGTTTAGATTGATTTTTTCCTTTTTCTTTTTATTTTCTTTGATTATTTGAAAAGAGATATATAAATAAAATATAGTGATAAAAAATATTAGTTAACTATTTTAAACTAATAAACAAAATTTTATATATATATATATATATATATATATAAATAATTAAGAAAATATTAAAATCATTATATATAAATCTACCCGTCTGCCGCATTACGAGGAGAACAATGAGATCGAACACCCATCTCTAATCCAACTATTGGTTGGAAGGTGTTGAGTAGATATTGGGGAGATTTTGAAGCTGGAAAATGATCTTTAAGCAAGAAATGGGAGCTACCGTTAAGGGGATGATGTGCCGGAGATTACAACACTTTCGACGCTAAAACTAAGAAAATAACATGACTTAGGTCGTGTTTATATGGATATAAGGCACTTTTTCTTTGGTTACAGACAAATAGGTGTTGAGCAAGAATGTGCAAAAGATTGCCTTAAAGAGCAGAAAATGGGCTAAAGTCACAATCTCGCACGAGCCGTAGGATGATGCTACAAGCTCTATCAGGACCGTGAAAGTTTCGTATGGCCGAGTCATGAAGAGTGCATCCTACGAATTCTCGCATTTGAGTCGTACAACGCTGTACAAGCCGTAAAGATTGAGTCGTGGAAATATTGAGAAGTATTGCACAAGAGGCTTACTCCTAACACTAATAGACAAAAGATGAGTCGTGGGTACAAGGTACGAGCTGCACTATCACACTCGTGAAAACTTCATACAAATTTGAGAATTCTCAGAGTCAAGACACGGTAAAGAACCTTACGACTTGTAGGAAGCATGTACGAGTCGTACCAAGGCCCAACACTTAGCCAAATTTCAACAAGTCAAGGACATACGGATAATGTGTACGACCCGTACAATCCTCAAGCACGGTCGTAGGGATCCTCGTCGTGGCTCAGGCGGCACCAGCTATGAAAATTTACCCTATTAACTTAGGAAAAGGATTCTTATGTTCATATAAATATTTTTATGTTTTATTTTCAGTAGAAGAGGTTAGAATTTGTTAGAGTACGTGAGAGAATATCGAGACAACATAGAATTGAGTTGATTGGCTTGTGATCAACCTTTTTCTTGATTTGCTTCTTGATCTTTGTGAATTGTTCCCTGAGTTATTTTGGATACAATCACAAAAGTTTTTCTCTCATCTACAATTGTAAGTATTGATTTATGTGTTTAATTATGAATTCATATGACAACCTTGCAATTATGAGAGGCTAAAACCTCCATAACTAGGGTTGTGGGAACGATGATGGATTAAATGAGCTGTAGGTTGCACAAAAGTGATTCAAAATCATTGCAAAATGCTTGTATTGTATTCTCTTCATGCTTAAATGTTTTCTTACCCTGTACAACGTTAGGACTTACCCGAATTCTTTACTTGCTTGAGCCCATAGAGGTACAAATTAGAAAAGAGAATTACAAAAGTCTTGATCTTGATGATCATTGTATTAACTTGAGTTGTGGTCACACGATAGTTATATTTGGAACAAATTGATAACGCTTATTTGAAATCGCCATGAGACCGAATCTGATTGATTATAGTTATTCAATAGGACAAACTCAAACACAATGAACCCTAGTTATCGCTCTACAAGTAAGCATTGATATTGATCGCATATGTATACCCGGGCGCTTATGAGCCCATGGGCAACACAAAACCCTAGTTATTCTTAACTCTTGATTTTACATCACAATTTCAATTATCATTTTTTTAATTATTATTTTTCTATAAACTTCAATTGGAGTAACTAACCAACAAGTTTACTTACTGACATTTGTCTAGATCTTCCATATTCCTTGTGGGTTCAACTCCAACCTATTTTGGGTTATTTATTGACAACGTACGCTTCATACTTCGCAGGAGGTGATTTGAGCGTTATCAAAAGTGCTATGTTGGGCAGGGAATATGGCTATGACTAGATTAATTTCTTGTATTTGACTTCGGTGGTTAGTTCCTTAATTACGTTTTCTTTTGTTTGTGATACCCATAGGTTACCCGTGGATGCCAAGCACTCGTAATAGTGGAAAATCCCCGATTTTGTTGAACCCCGAAATTGAATGGACACTGCGTTGCACGAAAACTAGGAACAGAGATGCCCGGCATAGCTGAAGGCCAGTTGAAAAGCCAAGCTAGCTCAAGAAGTTGCACTTCAGATGCGAAAGATGTCGAGAAGAGGTTTGTAATGCCTGACGACATGAGAGGGGCAACAGAGTCTATAGAATTTCCCCTCGCCCTTCATGATGAGGACCTAGACATTGATGAAGATGGATCAGCCGGAGCAATTGTACCACCACCACTGCCGTTGGGGCCAAATTTGACATCATGAGCACCATGATTCAACTATTAAATATGAAAGGGGTGTTCAATGGTCACACAACGGGATGACACCAACCCGTACCCGATGAACTTCATTGGAATATGCAAGGCGTACAAGATTTCCCGAGTTAGCCAAGATGCCATCGTGCTCAAACTATTCCCCTTTCCTGGCTGTGAAGCCACCTTATGGTTATCGAGTTTTCCAACGACTCCATAACCAATCGGAGGGAACTCAAGAAACTTCCTCTTGAGAGATTCTTTCCTTTATCCGTATCGTCGCAAACTTAAAGATGAGATTTATAATTTTAGACAAATTTAAAATGTAGGCACTTCATGAAACCTAGTTGAGGTTAAAGAAGATGTTGACAAAGTGCCCAAACCATAAGATTCTAGAGAAAGTTTGCTGAAACTTTACATATCTCTAAATAATAGCACAAAGGTTGTGGCGTATTACGGTGGCGGAGGAGCATTGATGAGTCACACCGGGAGCAAGTTGTTACCGTCCTTGGCCAAAGGGTGACTAAAACAAACAGTGGCATGGAATACCAGAAGGCGCATGCAAAGGGCTCTGCACATATGTCGTTGGTTTGACTGTTAGTTGGCTCACATGCGCACATCATTGATTTGCTTACAAAGCATACAGGACTAGGATCCAAAAGGTAAAGGAAGTGGGGACAGGATTGGAACCTCGGGCGGATTCACTGATTCCGAGGAGGAGGCAATTTCCTGCATAAACTGTGTGGCATTTCAAGACAACGCCCAAACGCCTGGACAAGACAATTGGTGCCAAGGTTGAACCAAGGCCGTAACTACTACATAGGATAAACCACAACCAAATGTGATATGCAAGACAGTGTGAGCCGAGGTCGGATATTGATAGAGAATGGAGAAGGAATTACGTCTACCGCAACGACCAAGATGGAATATATGTGCCTCCCAATGCACTAGAGGGAGAGGCTGGGCGGTCAAAGTTAGAGAGCATGATGGCCGAGATGCTGAAAAAGGTGAGGTCCACTGATGATCAATTGAAGGAAATTCATGGTGACATATCAAGTATGGGTTAGAGAGTGAATCTCATGCAATAGCCATCAAGCAGATTGAACAGCAAATGTGCAACTTTCAAAGATCACTCAACCCTAGACAAAGGGTAGCACTACCTAGCAACACCGTCTAGAACTCAAAGAATGACGGCACGGATGGCGGTGATACTCAGAGTGGTAAGACCACGCTTGACCCCCCTTTTCCTGCTAGAAGGAACTAAGAAAGAGATATAACTGAGGAGAATGCAAGAGTGTTGAGATGCAGGGAGCTGAAAATGCCGAGTTTCCAGAGGCCCCAATGGGTGAGAAAGAAACCTGATACATTGATCAAAGGAGCAACTCAAATGTACAAAACTATTCCATGACCATCGCCATCTGCTTCCCCAAAGAATTAAGAAAAAGGCGGAAAATGGTAAGTTCAAATTCCTGTCAATGCTTAAACAATTATTTGTGAACATGCCATTGGTCGAGGCATTGGAACAAATGCCTGGATATGCTAAGTTTATGAAGAACTTGGTGAAAATAAGAGTCCATGGTGCCATGAGCCTAGATAATGTACATCACTGTAGTTCCATAATGAAGTCTTGGCTCAAGAGAAGGAAGATTCACGTATTTCATTATACCTTCACAATTGGCAATGTCGAAGTTTTCATGTACTTGTGATAGCGGGGAGAAAGCATCAACCTGATGCCCTTGGCAGTGTTTAAGAATCGCTTAGAAGCCCCCACACCAACTACTATGCGGCTGCTGATGACTGACAGAACTGTTAAAAAGTCAGTGGGAATCCTATTCGATGTGCTTGTTAAGGTAGACAGATTCATATTCCCAACGTACTTGTGATTTTGGATTTGCTGTGTTGGATTACGAGGTCCCCATCATCTTGGGGAAACCATTCCTTGCAACTGGGAGGGCCTTACAGATGTGGAGGTAGGTTAATTGAAGTTCGTATCAATGCAAGAAGTGGCCGCTCTTCAACATCTACTCGCCAATGCAATGTACCGAAGGAATTCTATGTAGTCTCAAAGACTTGGATGATGAATCCGAGTCACTGAAGAATTCTCGAGTAGTCAAGAGACTTGCGGCCGTGCCGCGACGTTAAATCAGCGCTTCTTGAGAGGCAACCCAAGTGGTGGCTTCATGAATTATGAGAACCGACCACTCCGTGTCGTGCCATGATGTTAAATCAAGCGCTTCTTGGGAGGCAACCCAAGTGATTGAACTAATGTGTGTTTAGTCTCATAGGAAAACAAAACAAGAGGTAGAAAGACTCGGGGCCGAAAGCAAAGGGTACAACTCTCAAGACAACTCATGAAAGGGTTGTACGAGTCGTAGTATGAGGCGGCAAGAGGTTCTAGGATATATTCCAAAGAAAACCTACTAGTAATCATACGAACCGTACCCACCTTGTATGAGTCCTAGGATGTACTCAGAGGTCCTCTGCAAGTTTTTCAAAACTCTAACTTGATTGAAACCAAGGGACTAGCCGTAGTGTCTTCCCTACGACTCGTGGTATGAGTCCTAACGAGTCAAAAGATTTAAATTTACCCGAATCGACCTAGAGTTTTAAATCTTCCCCTTACTTATTTAAACTTCAACTAAAAAGGCCCTCTTTTCCCACGCGAACAAAACTAAAGCAATTCTAACTATAGCTACGAACTCAACACCCGTAACTCAAAATAAAGGAACAATCGAGCAACTTCTTGCTCAATCATGTTCATCTCAACCATAATTCACTATCACCAGTTGAAGTAAACAATCAACAAGTAATTTTATTTCTTTATTATGCGCTTGAGTTTATGTTGCCAAAGCTCCTCCGAGAAATCGTGCTTGCTTGAAAATTGTAAAAAGACAACAAAACAGGGTTTATTAAGTTGCTTTCGATTGGGAAAGGTCCTTAAAAAGTTGATGAACTTGTGCATTTAACCATTCACAATGAGTTACTGTAGTGAATAAAAGGGGAGGGATGAGTAGTATGTAATAAGCTGAACCGAAAATGCCTAAACCTGGGAAGACCGAAAATCTGTTAAAATGAAAACCCCGTAGACTCGGATTAAAATTAAGCAAGTGTGGATAGGCTTCACAAGCCTTCCCAGGAATCATGGTTTGATACTATAATGTCGCCTAAATTACACCTTATAATGAGATATAACACGGTCGATGTCAAATATAGAACCCAACTAGGGTTGGGGCGATCCCACAGAAAATGGAAGGATATAGAAGAATGCTAGTACTTAATCTTTTAAGTCAATTATCTTCTAAGAGGGGGAATTTCTAAAAGTAACAAACAATGTCGTTGAGAGAGAGTAAAGGTTGATTCCAAATTAACGCAACTAAATAGGTGTGTTCTCATGACTTCATAACCACAAGGAATTTTATAGTAACATCATCTATGCTTAGCATGCAATATCGCAAAAGTTAAATTCACCTAAATAGTTATTCCCCTACTTAGATGATTATCACCACGCTAAATCCTGGTCCGTATGCGGATGTGCTACTCTTGACTAACCCTACCTTGGATATCGGATTAACTATTCTCGACAAGGTCAAGTTATTAGATGAGGGTTGATAGCCTCAAATCCCCCTTGTTAATCTTTTCCCATTCATCACCCCTTGATCCATTGAGTAAGAATAAGACAAATTTCAACGTTTTCAACCGTTAAGAAACAATTAAACCGAAGGGAAAACAATACATGCATAAACTCCGTTCAAGAATCACTAAGTATTTTACCTATATATGTTAATTAATCATGATTTGGTTTCAAAGTTGTGGAGGCTTTAGCCTCTCATAGTTACAAGTAATTCCATAGCATTCATATACAACTCAAAATAATACTTACAATGATGATCGGAAGAAACTTCACTTGAATAATGCAAAAATAAGGAAGAACAATTCAACAATTGTCTAAATATGAAAATAAAGCTCAATCATAAGCCCTAAAATTGTCTTAAAACTTGGCTTCCAAAACTCATTACAAAGAAATAAAAGGGTATTTATAATAGTAGATTTACGTCTTATTTTGTTCCTTCATGGATTTGATTTGGAACTTGAAGCTCCTTTTCCTAGCTAAAAATGAAATCTAATTCGTCATCTTGAAGGAGCAAATTTGTCAAGGACGAGTACTTAATGCTTTCGACGACTCGTTATGTCCTTCGTTGACTCCCTAAGCATTTTTTCCAGAAATTTTCTTCAATCTTCACAATCGTGGTATGCACCCACTGCTACTGTATTAACGGCATCCTCGCCTTTAATCCATTAACTGCAGACTCGTTTCATGCACTTTACATGTCTTGATCCCGCTACATGTTTTGGCGTCATTGTGGTATATTAGTTGATCATGGTTCATGGAGGAAGGGTAAAAATTATTGAATGTATAGTGAAAATTTTGTTTAGTATTGGTTGTAGTATCCTAGGTTAATTTTCTAGTTGAGTATTTCTTTTTAGTTTTTTTTCTCTTTGCTCGAGGACATGCAAAAGTTTTAAGTTGAGGGTATTGATGTGTTGTGAGATTACATCACTTTCGATGCTCAAAATTAACAAAATAGCATGGACTTAGGGTTTGTTATATGGATATAAGGAAATTTCTTTTGGTTATAGGAAAAAATAGGTGTTGGAGCAAGAATGTGCAAAAGATTGCCTGAAGTGCGTAAAATGGCTAGTCATTACCAAGACGCACCCATAGGATTGATACGTAGTCGCATCGAGGACCGCAAAAGTTTCAGATGGTTGAGTTATGAAGAGTATATCCTACAACTCTCAGTACGAGTCATACAACGCTTGTACGAGCCGTAGCATTGAGTCGTGGAAATATTCAAAAGAATTGCACAAGAGACCCGACTCGACACTAATAGACCGTGACGAGTCGTGGAGGCAAGGTACGTGTCGTACTCCATCACACTCGTGACAAACTTCATAATTCTCGTGAGTCAAGCCACGAAAGAATAGTACAACTCGTAGGAAGCATGTACGAGTCGTACCAAGGCCCAACACTTAGCCAAATTTCCTCAAAGAAGCCAAGGACATAATATGATAAAGGTGTATGACCCGTACAATCCCGTTTAAGGGTCGTAGGATCTATCGCGGCTCGTGAGGCACCACTATGGAAATTTATCCTATTAGCTTAGGAAAAGGATTTTTATATCTCGTATAAATACTTTTATATTTTATTTTTAGTAGAAGAGGTTAGAATTTGTTAGAGGACGTGAGAGAACAATAAGATAATATAGAATTGAGTTGATTGGCTTGTGATCAACCTTTTCATTTGCTTCGATCTTGTGAATTGTTCTGAGTTATTTTGGATATAATTACAGTGTTTTTCTCTCATCTACAATTGTAAGTATTGCTTTATGTGTTTAATTATGAATGCATATGAAAACCTACAACTATGAGAGGCTAAAACCTCCATGTCTAGGGTTGTGGGAACCACGGTGGATTAATGAGCTAGGGTTGCAAAAAGTGATTCAAACTATTGCAAAACATTTGTATTATATTCTTTATGGTTAAACGTTTCTTAACAAAGGTACAATGTTAGACTTGCCCTAATTCTTTACTTGCTTGAGCCTAGATGAGGTAGAGATTAGGAAAGAGAATTACAACAAAGTCTCGATCTTGATGATCATTGTATTAACTTGAGCTATGGTCACATGATAGTTATATTTGGAACAAATTGATAACGGTAATTGAAATTGTTGATGAGACTCCGACCGTGATTGAGTATAGTCATTCAACAGGGACGAACCACCATTTGAATAAACCCTAGTTACGGGCTTCTACAAGTAAGCATTGGTATTGATCGCATGTGTATACTGCCGTTTATGAACCCATGGGGAACACAACCCTAGTTATTCTTAACTATTGATTTTACATCACAATTTCAATCATTGTTTTTTTTTAATTATTATTTCTTAAAAACCCCACAATTGGAGTAACTAACCAACAAGTTTACTTACCTATTGGTCTAGATCTTTCATATTCCCCGTAGTTCATCCCCAACCTCTTGTTGGGTTCTTTATTGACAATGTCCATTTCATACTTAAGTATGAGGTGTGGTTTGAGCGTTATCGTGGGACCACTACGAAGGAGGGATAATCAAGGTAACTAGACCTACCACGATTGGAGTCCCGTTGTAATGTGACCGAAAAATATACCGACAGATCTACTATGACAGTTCCTTGAGCACAATATGTGCCCGCCGCAGCCAGCTATAAATTCGATCACCGCAGCCAGATGACCAGGAACTAGTAAGTGGGTTTTAAGTGGAATTTTAGAGGTTTACCTCATTATTTCAAAAATAAATTGTGAAACTCGTAGAGAACTCTCCAAGTACAAACAGTAATTTTCCCTTCAAAGGTAAGAATCTTAGTTTATTCTCTTTATTTTGATGCCTAAACCCCGTAGAATCAATAGGGGACTTGTTGGTGGGAAAATCTAGGTTGAAAACCCCTAAAACGATGAGCGTAAGGAAAATTGATTGGGTATTCAAGGTTGATTGATTCCTAAGTCTGTAAGCATGTAATTGTTGCTCCCTAGGGTGAATGGGATGGTGCTAGTTCATCATTCCTAGAATTGTAGACCTAGAGTACATAGAAGTGGAGAATTCTAGTCTTAAAACCGCTGAAAAAGGGTTTGAGGAGTAGAAACTCCATGAACCGGGGTTGAATAATCATGGTAAGGTTAAATGGAATGAATTACTCACATGGAGCGAACCCCATGTTACTTGTAGAATGGGGGTGGGGTGGAATTTCCAAAACCCTTATTTCATGAAATAGTTGGTTGATCTTTTTCGTTATTCTTTATTCTAGATTTTGAACGCCTGCAAGCACTCCGAGGAAGGGAAAGGCCCAACAAGGGCCAGTTGGTCCGCCTTCAAATGCGGTAGGTTATGCTTTGAAAGGAGTTAGACATTGGATAATGGTGTATATGCTATGGAATGATTTTGTATCAATTGGTCTTCTGACATTTCTTGTTAATATGTCCTTTTATTGAATTATATCATTTAAACGATTAGACATTAATCATTATTTATATAATGTAGAAATTGAATATTTGAAAGGGTGATTTATATTCATTTGTATTGTTTGAAACGTAATTCATGATTTGTGTGTGAGTAATCGAGTTAAAAGAGGTGATAAGGCCTCCCGTGGTTAATAAACTAACCGATTGCAAATACGATGTGTGAATGAAAGTAGATAATATGAATGTCCCGTATTGGTGGCTCGTGTCCGAAGGTAGCATTCGGACGAGTAGATGAGTAGTTGTGTGTATTATGATAGTAAAGTATATGAAGTTCTCGAGTCCCTGTAGGGTCATGACTAAAAGAAAGAAATAAGACCTTATGGCATGTGTGTACATCTATGTTCAATGATTGAATGTTCATGATGATGGATAGAGAGCGTGGCCCAAGATCACCATTTGTTGTATTAATGGATCAATGTAAGAGGTAAGATCGGTTTGGGAATGAGAACCTAAATAAACTAAACTTTTAGCCATGTATTTTGTGTATTCGAGTTGTTGATGGTTTATGCAAGTAAAATGAGGACCCATGATAAGTTGTGAAACCTTTCGTGAATGGATCATTGTATGTTCCTTGTAATTATGATGTGTCGATTGTTTATTTGATGATTATGAAATGCTAGGTTGATCATAATAAATAAAATGTTGAAAAGAGTAAAAGAATGGTGGGTGTGCGCTTAAGTCAAGTTACCAATGCGCATCAGCTAGTACAGGAATCATTCTATTGCGGCAGACCGTGGAAGCGGTTAAGTGACTCGCCATGTCGAGGCCTAATTCGAAGAGTGTGACTGCTAGCACCCCACATAGATTTAATTTCGAATGAGTATTATCTAACAGAATGGTGTAATGAGGTAATCACATAATGTTATTATATATATATATACATATGTATGTATATATATGTTGTTATTTAAGGTCGACCGATGACACCTACTAGTACTGTATTTTGTACTAATGCTACTTCTGCATTTCTTTTCCTCGGGAGTACGTAACCCGATCCCAGAGCTCATCTCTCCCTAATCTCTAAAATTAGCAGCGGATTTATAGAAAGGTGAGAGCCTTAAGAGGCACTTATTGACTCTTCGGTGCCACGTCTCTAGTTCGTACATCGATCGCTTTCTTGTCATTTTCTTTTTCTTGGATTGATGTTGGATAAATATAGATAGATGTCCTTGTGTACGATGACTATCAGGATCTAGGAGTGTTTTAACTGCGGATTGTTATTGGTTCCTTTTATTATAGTGATATTCCATTAATCATTTTCTTAATGTGTTGTATTACTATCAACCGTCGATGGTTTTTGTATAATTAGTCAAGAAACATTGGTTCACCCACTAGAGGGTTAGTGTGCGTTTCAATCACGATCACTTAGGTCATGACAAAATTGATATCGCAGCTTAGGGTTTGTTGATCTCATTGCACGAGGGAAGAATCTAGTAGAGGCTGAAGATTGGTGAAGAGACGTCCGTAACATATCTTTGAGAGGCTATAGGTCTTTAGGAAAACTCCTTTCTCTCTTTCATGTTCATGTTATTATTTGATTCCAATTAGACCTGGTGATCCAAATTGGTATTTGGAAATTCTTCTTTCTTTCTCTCACAGCATGGTAAGAACACGTGGGCAGGAGGAAATCGAGAGAAAGCACCCGAAGCAGCGTAGTTGCCACAGCTCATAGTAGAGGATGGGCAGAGGTCGTGATGGAGGCTAGCTATCGCCAGAAGGAGCCCGCGCTCCCCGGCCTCCGGTTTGAGATCAAGATTCTAGCACTAATTTATTGCAAGAGAGGGTGGTCAGGAGGTAGATGTTCCTACTTAGGTAAAGCATGTAGCCTCTCCAAAGATCCTCTCGAGGTCCTAGTTCAGGTCTTAACCTTCTAAGCGGCCTCGTGTACAAGGCCTGACTTACATGGCATTAGTTGAGGATACAACATACAACTTTGTGGCTCCCTATACACGATATGTTAGAGGTTGTGATGTTCCCCGTGCCGCAGTTTGGCCGATAATGACTAGAGAGGAGTGATGAGCCTACAAGTATACGCGGTCGTATAAGTAATATAGTGGCCCTTTTAAGAGACTGGATGTCGAACCCACTCGGACTGGACCACCACCTAACTATCAAGTTCAAGTGTGATACTAAATGCCGCAAGTGTTGATTATAGACTTTTTCGAGAAATTTAATGATGTCTAGATGTGGTCAACGAAATACTTCCTAATTCATTCAAGGAGCAACTAAAGTTAAAGCCGGATAATCACGCGATACTACGTTGTCATGGTTAAGTATGGAATTAACAATTGTCGCCTCACATAATTGAAATTGCATGTTCATGGTCTTTCGAGCTCTCTAAACACGACAAACTAGCCTCACAACTACATCATTGAGCTATGATGTGACATTCTAGTTTGTGGAAAATTCACCACGCGATGTGGTTTACTGGATTTATTCTTTTGATTACGGACTTTCGTATCTCCTCTAATCATTCAATGATGCTTTTCGTTTGACTTTCATACTTAATCATTCAACTCAACTTAGCTTCACAACTACTTTACCAGTGGTGGAGTGACATTTCTAAGTTGTTTCATGTTATCATCCCGTTTATCAACCAAGCAAGGTAAAATAGGTATAATTTTATCCCAAACTGCGAATCATATCAAAAAGATAACAACTTTCTCCCTACATTCTCATTTTCTTGCCTAGGTTTTCTCAAGCTTTTGCCTAGGTGTAACGTGTGTTTTCATGGTGATCAATCATAAAACAAACTATAATTAAGAATGTAAGACAAAACAATAATTAATAACGTAAAACCAAAACAAAATCATGTATTCAATAATCATACCAAGCGGCTTCAACCCCAGAGAAGGGTTCTAGCCACTCAAGTTCATACAATTACTAGAAAACATAATTAAAGTAACGTACATAAAGAATAGGTAGAAGAGAAGATGAAATTGATGAACCCTAAGTGAGTTCTCCACTTCCTCCTTCACTCCTTTTGGTGGCTTTTAGAAATAAATCGTGACTAAATGATTTTTAGGAGCTAAGGGACCTATTTATAAAGACTCAAAATTGTACAAAATTATTTCGCATGAAATAGTCTGTGTCACTGAGTAAGGATTAGTACTAACATGCCTCTCGCGACATAGAGGCATCGCTGAGGCATTCGGAACGATAAATATGTGTAGCCGCCAAGCACAGCCGCTGCTTGTGCAGGTATTAGAGGCTGTGGCACGCCATGGTCGCACTGCCTGCCTGCTGCACTTTGCCAACGCATCGTGGCTTGCTTCGCCACTCTTCCTTGCCGACGTTTGCGTTTTACTTCCAATTCCATGCCTCCACTTCACCAACTCATGGATTAGTTCCTCAAATTCATTTTAAACCTACAAAAAAAGAACTAATCATGTTGGTTAGTGCATATTCATATTACATAAAATTACATGAGAATGTACATAATTAAGCCGATAAACAAGACAAAACTAAGTTATAAAGCATCACTTGGGCATGCTATTTTTCCCAAGATCACCTACCCCACACTTAGCCTTTCGCCCTCTAACAACCCTTTTGCATCTCATGTAAATGAAGTCTCACACATAACTAATTAGCAAGACAATTCAAGCTCTGGCTATAATGATTATTTAAGATAGCAAGCTTAAAATAGAGCATGCACTATTTAATCAATGAAATGATATACAACTCCGCTAAGACTTCTACCTCAAGAATCGACTCCCAATCTTGGCAAACTCATGCAACCAACCGATCAAGAAATCCGACGTGAATGTTATCTCTCATTAAACATGTGCCCTCACAACACAAGAGTTACCGATTACTCACAAAATTTTCAAATCACAACATGTATGGGTATTGAATAAAAATTACGCTCACTCTCTCAAAGAATTCACATGCATCATGTAGTGAACCATAAGCTTAGTGTTTTACTCCACTAATTTAAGGATGTATGAATGTAAGATCAAGTAGGACTTAATGGGTTGTAACGCCTGGTGGATGTTAGGTACTATTCCGCCAAAGAATGCTGACTATCTTCCCAAGCGCTTTTAATACATCCAACATTCATTATACACTTTTCTTACTCCTCCTCATTCTTTTCAATCTGAATTTTCTCTTCTTGTTCCCATTTTTAAGCACACTCAAATTTTAGTAGTAAGGAGTACTTAAGCAATTTTTTCATTTATTTATTTTCTTACTCCCTACTAATAATCAACCATTTTCACATAAGTGCACCTTATCCTTTTCTCAACTTTCACAACTTCTGCCTTTCCTTCTTTTCACGCTTCTCACTCCTTCACTCTTTGGAATTTTTCACTTAAGCGCTTCGGAGTTTTGGATCAAATTCAAAGCTAATGAAAGAAAAGGATTAAGCTTATGTTGTAGCTATCAAAGAATAGACTTAAGTCTCAATGGGGCTAACTAGGATTAAATATTCAAGGTAGGTAAATTGAGGGATAACATTTAGGTTCATTCAAAGAAATGTCTAAATCATCTCTTGCGATTCACATCCTTCATTTCATTTTATATACACACCAAACAAGTTCTAGACACTCCACAGTAGCATGGAATATTCGAAAAACTTACACTCACAGCACATGCTCAATTAAAGACACATTCCCCAGACTCTTAACTCAGCTAATCACAAGAATTAAAAATTAAGCTTCAATCAGATTGAGTCAAATTCAAGAGACTAAGTGTCTCAAACAAAGTTATACACTTCTTACATGCTTCAACACTAACCATAATTTTATCTTACAATCATGTATATCACATAACAAGAACATCAAGCCATCCATTAGCTACGGGTTCAAAAACAAAACCTATTGACTAATTTTTCCTCAAGATGGTCATCATCCATCCATCATCGAAAACAGTCTCTAACTATGACTAAAAATATTACATATAGAAAAAGAAAACATATTTATTATTCTTCGGTTCAAAGACCCCCCATCGGAAAAGAACCGAAAAGAAAAACCAACTGGTGATGAAGTCATGCTTGACTCACAAAATTTTTTTCAAATATTTCTCACAAGCATTACATTCACCAAAAATCGTTAAGCACAAAAAATTTTAAATTTTCCTCACCCCACACTTGAATCATGCTATGTCCCCATAACATCAAATTAAAATTAAAAAGGGTAAGAAATACTCCCTGAGGCCTCTAGGCCTAGCTAATAGC
>JACEIK010009313.1:26910-48091 GCA_018107945.1 Datura stramonium
GAGAAACAATAGAAGACTCTTCACTAACCGACATTACTACGATAGAGCTTATGTGGTCCCGACTATTACACTCAAGTGGGCAGAACCATTTAAAGCCTTTCCAGGGCTAAAAACGCTACCATAATATCGATATCAAGATGAAGGCCCCTTGGGGCAGGGGAAAACTCACAAAGGAGGTCATGAATAATCTGAACATACCTACGTTGGCTCGTAGTTCTAAGGCATAGGGTTAACTGACCCCTAGCCTGCTCGGTGATCGACAGTACTTCCAAAAACATGCATATGCTTTCCATCGTTTTTCAACGAAGCTTACCATCATCTAGTGATGAAGCGGAATAATCATATACATATAATGTCTGAAATCATACATGAGGATCCCTGGCTCAAACCATACCACAAGCTGAACATAATTGGGAGTCTAGACTCCAAAACCATGTGGTAAGCTAATTGACATGAAATCGTAAATCATAATTGAACATATGGCCTTGCCCAATATTTAAACATGCTTGAAAATACTTGATTCACTTGAAAACATGATCATAGACATAGGTAACTTGAAAACATGTTTTCTCACAAATATCTCATCATACTTGAACATACATCATAGATCTCAACTTTTATGAACTTTCATAGATGGGCATCATAATTTATAAAACTTGAAAGCATGATTTAAAGTTGAAAACATTGTAAAACTTTCCCATGAATCATAATTCAACAATAGGAACATGCTTAGATCATACCCATGGTAGAAACTTAGGGAATTCATGCATTGGGTTAAAATCCCATAGAATCAACATGTAGATTTTCATGAATTAGAGAGGGATTGGGCATGGGTGTGAATAATTTCACCCATTCATAACCCTACGCACCTGAGAGAATCTTATTCTACAATCTCCTTGATTTCCCAAAGAAGAATTGAGGAAGAACTTGAAGGACTAGACTTGATCACCTTCTCAAAACCTCTAAGCTTTCATGCATGAAATAGGAATCGCTTAGAATAAACGTACTCTTCCTAAAACTCACTATTCAAAGCTTAAAACGATGTAGTTTAGGTATTAGAATCACAGAAATTATGGAAATTCCATTAATAAACTCGCAGGGAAAAACAGACTGGCATTCCCAACAAGGGATTGGACGAGTCGTTGTCAGCGACCACGACTCATGGTCACAATCCGTCACCTTCATTTACCAAAACATATAACCTTTAAAAAACTGCTAACCACGACCCACCTAACAAATCGTGGCATTGACCACGACTCATGGTGTCGAGTCGTTAGGTACACTGCATGTCCTTCCTTCATCCTTCACTACCTTTGACCATGGCTAACTCAATGAGTCGTGGTGCTGACCACGACTAGTGGTCATGTCTGTGGTTACCCAAAAACTTGAAATCCCAACTTAACTCAAACACCTCACCATGAGTCTCTTAGCGACTCGTGGTAATCCTGACGGGTCACAGGATGACTTGTTCTGTGACCTAGTGTAGACAATCCTATTTTCTCTGTTCAACTCGTGAGTCTGATCTTAGGATTTTTGGGGTATTACAATATCTACCCCTTGGGAACATTCATCCTTGAATGTTGGAAAATATAAAAAAAGCAGAAAAATGCAATCATCATATTCAAATACTAATCATATAAGTTGAAAACTGATGGAATGACTGCCTCTGAAATAAACTACATGAATGAACTGAATTCACGAATCATACATACATGCTTTGACATGAAATAAACTGGGACACATGAACTGAACATGAAACTGAATAGAGCTTTTAGGGCAAGTATAGATTCCTCAAGCTGAAACTGAGCCGGAAGGGAATAGATGTGGGTATTTAGCCATCATATCTACTTTAGCTTCCCATATAGCTCCCTCAACATGCTGATTCCTCCATAAAACCTTGACTAAATATACTTCCTTTTTCCTTTGCTTTCAAACCTGACGATCCAGTATTTCCACCGAAACCTCATCAAAACTGAGGTTGTCCTACACACCTACACTCTCCACCGGTACAAGTAGAGCCGGATCACCCAAACACTTCCCTAAGAGCGACACATGAGAAACTGGATGAACTTTAGCTAATTTCGAGGGCAACTCCAACTCATATGCTATCTTTCCAACCCGTTTCACAATCCGATATGGGCTGATATAATAGGGACTGAGTTTCTCTTTTTTTCCGAAACTCATCACTCCCTTCATGGGATATACCTTCAAGAACATCCAATCATCAACTTCAAACTTAAGATCCCTCCTCCTCACACTCGCATAGGACTTTTGGCGACTATGAGTTGTTTTCAACCTATCTCTTATAAGCTGAACTTTCTCCATAGCCTTATAGAATGAATCAGTTCCTATCATCGCAACTTCACCGACTTCAAACCATTCAATAAGCGATCTATATCTCCGCCCATAGAGAGCCTCCAACGAGCCATATGGATACTGGAATGGTCGCTGTTGTTATACGCAAACTCAATGAGAGGCAAATGATCATCCCAACTTCCCTTGAAATGAATAACACAGGCTCTCAACATATCTTCATGTGTTTGGACAGTCCGCTCCGCCTGACCATCCGTGCGGTTGAAATACTATGCTAACCTTAACCTGAGTACCCAGTCCCTTTTGAAAGGATCTCCAAAACTGGGAGGTAAACTAAGTACCTCTATCGGATATGATGGACAATGGCACTCTATGCATCTGAATTAACTCCTGAATGTACAATTTAGCATAATCTCCATCGAATGAGTAGTTTTAACCGGTAGGAAGTGAGTTGCTTTGGCCAACATTTCCACGATCACCCATATGGAGTCATATTGATGACGAGTGCGAGAAAAACCTGTAAGGAAGTCCATTTTGATCTCTTCCTGCTTTCAAGTAGGAATGGTAATATCTCGAAGCACACCTCCAGGTATTTTATGCTCGACCTTCACCTGTTGACAATTGGGACACTTAGCCACAAATTCAGCTATGTCCCTCTTCATTCCATTCCACCAATAGACTTCCTGTATGTCACGGTACATCTTGGTGGCACCTAGATGTATTGAATATCTACAACCATGAGCCTCATGCAACATCCAATCTTTCAAATCATCAACATCCGGAACATACAAGTGACCCTGATATCGAAGCACACCATCTTCCCCCTTTGGAGAAGATATCTACCTTCTGATTCTGGACAGCTTCCTTCAATTTGACCAAGATAGGGTCCTCGTCTTGCCTGGCTTTAACATCGGTAACCACGGATGATTCTGACCTATTCTGAACAACAACTTCACCATCTGTTGAATCAACCAAATGAAATCCCAACTGTGAAAGTCGATGCAGATCTTTCACTAACTCCTTTCTATCCTCATCAACATGGAACACACGTTACATAGAAAGCCTTATAAGAGCGTCTGCTACAATATTAGCCTTGCCCAGATGGTAAAGGACACTCATATTATAATCCTTGAGTAGCTCCAACCACCTTCTTTGATCCTTCTGGGTAAACAAATACTGTAGGCTTTTGTGGTCCGTAAACACATTTCCATGGACCCCATACAAATAGTGTCTCCATATCTTCAAGGAAAATACTACAGTTGCCGATTCGAGGTCGTGGGTCGAGTAGTTCTTTTCATGGGCTTTCAGCTGCCTAGAAGCATAGGCAATAACTTTATTGTGCTGCATCAATACACAGCCAAGGTCAATCCTCGAGGAATCACAATATACAACAAACCCATCGGTACCCTTGGGTAGGGTCAGCACCAGTGCTGAGGTGAGTCGAGCCTTCAATTCTTGAAAGCTCTTCTCATAAGCCTCTAACCATTGGACTTCACTTTATTTTGGGTCAACCTAGTCAACGGAACTGCAATGAATGAAAACCCATCAACAAATCTCCGATAATACAAAGACAAACCCAAGAAACACCTGATATCCAAAGGATTCACCAGGCTAGGACAATTCTTCACCACCTCTATCTTTAGCGAGTCGACCTGTACCCCCTCACTTGACACCACATGACCCAAAAATGCCACTGAGTCCAACCAAAACTCATATTTACTAAATTTAGAATACAACAGGCGATCCTTAAGGGTATGTAACACCACCTTCAAATGAGTCGCATACTCCTCCTCACTCCGAGAGTATATAAGAATGTCATATATGAACACAATCACAAACATATCCAACTATGGCTGGAACACCCTATTCATCAAATCCATAAAAGCTGCTGGATCACTCGTTAGTCCAAAATACATAACTACAAACTCATAATGACCGTACCGTGTCCTGAAGGCTTTCTTCGGGATGTCACTCACTCGAACCCTAAGCTAATGGTATCCAGATCTGAGGTCTATAACAACTCGTGAAGTACCTCACGGGTCACTGGACAACTCATCTTGTGACCCGGTGCAAAAATTCCTATGTTCTCCATTTGATCCCTCAAGTCTGATCTTAGGGCTTTTGGGGTGTTACAACACCTCCCACTTGGGAACATTCATCATCGAAAGTGGGTGTTGGGAAAAGCAATTGTCATACCAAATATTGAACATTTAAAGCTAAAAATCGTAGTGACTATCTCCGATCTGAAATACATGATTGAACTAAATTCATGGATCATACATGCATGCAATGACATGAAAGAATTGGGGAACATGAACTGAACATGAAATTGAATAGAGTACTAGGGAGGAAACTGATACCTCAAGCTGGAACAGAGCCGGAAGGGAATAGATGTGAGTATTTAGCCATCATATCTACTTTGACTTCCCATATAGCTCCCTCAACATGTTGGTTCCGCCACAAAACCTTTACTAAAGCTACTTCCTTGTTTCTTAACTTTCTAATATGAAGTTCAAATATTTCAACCGGAAACTCTTCGTAGCTAAGGCTATCCTTCATACCTAGGCTCTCCATCAGAACAACCAAAGCTGGATCACCCATGCACTTCTTTAAGAGTGATACATAGAAAACTGGATATAGTGAAGCCAATTCTTAGGGCAACTCGAACTCATAGGCCACCTTGCCAACACGTCTCACAATCTGGTATGGGCAAAAATAACGGGGACTAAGTTCCCCTTCTTTTCGAACCTCATCACTCCTTTCATGGGGGACACCTTCAAAAACACCCAATCATCAACTTCGAACTCAAGCTCTCTCCTCCTCACATCCACATAAGACTTTTGACGACTCTAAGCTATTTTCAACCTTTCCCTTATAATATGAACTTTCTCCGTAGCCTCATGGACTGAATTTTTTCCTATCAATGTAGCTTCATTGATTTCAAACCAACCAACAGGCGATCTACACATCGGCCCATAAAGAGCCTCAAATGGAGCCATTTAAATGTTGGAATGGTAGCTGTTGATATATGAAAACTCGATGAGAGGTAAATGGTCATCTCAACTACCTTTGAAATCAGTCACACGCGCTCTTAACATATCCTCAAGAGTCTGAATGGTCCACTCAGCTTGACCATCTGTTTACGGGTGAAAAGTTGTACTAAGATTAACCTGAATACCAAGTCCCTTCTGAAAAAATCTCCAAAAATGAGAGGTAAACTGAATATCTCTATATGATATGATGGACAAGGGTACTCCATGCAGCTGAACTAACTCTCAAATATACAATTTAGCACAACCCTCCACTGAGTTGGTAGTCTTAACTGGTAGAAAATGAGCTGCATTAGTCAACCTGTCTACGACCACCCATATAGAGTCATACTATCGACGAGTACGAGGCAACCCTGTAATAAAGTCAATATTGATTTCCTCCCACTTCCAATTAGGGATACTAATGTCTTGAAGAACACCTCCAGGTCTTTAATGCTCAACTTTCATCTGTTGACAATTCAGACACTTAACCACAAAATCTGTTATGTCCTTCTTTATACCATTCCAGCAATAAACTTCCTGTAGGTCACGGACATTTTGGTGGCGCCTGGATGTATAGAATATCTGTAACCATGAGCTTAATGCAACGTCCGCTCCCTCAAGTCATCAACACCCGAAACACACAAAGGACCCTAATATCGAAGCACACCATCTCCCCCTTGGGAGAACACTTCCACTTTCTAATTCTAAACAGCTTCCTTCAACTTTACCAAGATAGGTTCCTCGTCTTGCCTAGCCTTGATTCAGTCACCAAGGAGGATTACAATCCATTCTGAATAATGACACCACCATATGTCGAGTCAATAAGATGAACTCCAAGTTTTCCAAGGAGATGCATATCCTTCGCCAACTCTTTCTTCTCCTCATCTACATGGTTCATACTCTCCATAGAAAGCCTGCTAAGAGTGTCTGCCACCACATTAGCCTTGCCCAGATGACAAAGGACACACATATCGTAATCCTTCAGAAGCTCCAGCTACCTCCTATGACGTAGATTTAGATCCTTCTGGGTGAACAAGTACTGTAGGCTTTCATGGTCCCCAAACACATCCACATGGACCCCGTATAGATAGTGTCTCCAAATCTTTAAGGAAAATACTACCGCTGCCAACTCAAGGTCGTGAGTCGGGTAGTTCTTTTCATGGACTTTCAGCTGCTTGGAAACATAGTCTATAACCTTACCATGCTGCATTAATACACAACCAAGGTCGATCCTTAAGGCGTCACAATATACGAAAAACCCATCGGTACACTCATTTAGAGTCGACACTGGTGCTAATGTGAGTTGAGTCTTCAGTTCTTAGAAGCTCTTCTCACAGGCTTCCGACCATTGAAACTTCACTTTCTTCTGGGTCAACAAAGTCAACGGTGCTGCAATGGATGAAAATCCTTCCACAAATCTCCTATAGTAACCAGCTAAGCCAAGAAACTCCTGATATCTGAGGGACTAATTATTCTAGGCTAATTCTTCATAGCTTTTATCTTTTGAGAGTGCACCTGCACACCCTCGCTTGACACCACATGACCTAAAAATGCTACTGAATTTAACCAAAACTCACACTTGTTGAATTTAGCATAAATATGGAAGTGCTTAAGAGTCTGTAGCACTATCTTGAAATGAACGACATGCTCCTCTTTGCTCTGAGAATATATGAGAATATCATATATGAACATGATCATAAATATATCCAACTACGTATTGAACACCCCGTTTATCAAATCCATAAAAGCGGTACGAGCATTCGTTAGTCCAAAAGGCATAACTACAAACTCATGTGACCATACTGAGTCTTGAAGGCTGTCTTTGGGCTGTCACTCTCTCTAACCCTGAGCTGATCATATCCGGATCTGAGATCTATTTTAGGGAAACACTTGGCACCCTGAAGCTGGTAAAACAAGTCATGAATTCTAGGGAAAGGATACCTGTTCTTGACGGTGACCTTGCTCAACTGCCGGCAACCAATCAACATCCGAAGGGAACCATCCTTCTTATGGACAAAAAGAACTAGTGCACCCCATGGGGATTTTCTTGGTCTAATGAAACCCTTGTCTAAAATATCCTTCAATTGTTCAACTGCTCCTTCAACTCCTTGAGCTCAGCTGGAGCCATTCTATAAGGAGGAATAGATATAGGCTGCGTATCGGGAAAAAGGTCAATACCAAAATCAATCTCCCGCTCGAGAGAAATTCCTGGAAAATCATCTAGAAATACTTCTCTATACTCACACACTACAGGAACTGACTGGATAGTCGGGGTTTCGAATGTAGCATCCTTAAACCTAACTAGATGGTAAACGCAACCCTTAGAAATCATCTTTCTAGCCTTAAGGTAAGAAATGAAATGACCTATAGGCACAACGAACTACCCTTCCACTCTAGGACTAGCTCACTCAGAAACTGGAACTCTACTGCATGGGTTCCATAATATACTGAGGCATAACATTCATGTCGTCAATCCATGCCAAAGATAACATTAAAATCTATCATGGCTAGCTCTACTAAATCTGCTGAGGTGACTCTTTGAAGGATAGTGACAGGGAAATTTCCATATACCCGTCGAGCTATAACTAAATCAATGACTGGAGTAGAGACTGAGAAGGATTCTGATAGGATTTTGGGACTAAATCTAAAACTACTAGCAACATAGGGCATCACAAAAGATAATGTATCCCGTGGATATAAAAAAGAATATACATCAAGGTGGAATACTCATAACATATCGGTGACTATATCTGGGGAGACCTCCTAATCATGAAGTGATTCGAGGGCATAAATCTTGTCCTGGTGCTGACCACCAACTACACTGGTGGATGCATCTTGTTGAGCTGAGCGTGCTGGTGGGACTGCTGAGCTAGTAGTTGGGTCTCGGCCTCTACCATGGACCTGTCTAGTTTCTGGACAATCTCTGAGCATATGTCTAGGATTCCCACACTGAAACAAGAACCTGAACCTACTAAGCACTGACCAGTGTGTCTCCAACCACACCTATCACACCCTGGAATGTCGGGCTTGCGAGCCTACTTCCCTGACCTCGAGACCCTAATGCTCGTCCGCTCTGGTCGCACATAGATCTAGATTGCACACTCGCTTCTGATGGCGCGAGGGTTGATGATCTCTAGTGGGACTGCTGACAGTGTCCACCAACAAGTTTTGCTGGCAGAATCCTAAGCTATCCATCCTGGCCCTCTTGGCCTCTCTCTCCCGCTCACTTGCATGTACCTCCTCTATCTACTGAGCGTACAGAACTATCCATGAGAAGTCAATGTCCTGATAAAGCATCACGATCCGACAATGTTTGACCAAATAGTCTGCTATCCCATGGACAAACTGACTCACTCCAGCCCCTCTGGACAGCCACAATCTCTGCTGCATATTTGGACAAACGGGTGAACTCTAAAGCATTCTCCTGGACCATAATATTGTCCTCTCTCATGTTCATCAATTCAGCTTCTTTATTCTCCCTCATCTCTCGGGGAAAGAACCGATCCAAGAATATGGTATGAAACTCATCCCAGCCAGTGGGACCCACTCCGACTGCTCTGCCATCCTTCCACTGTCTGAACCAAATATGTGCAACCCCTTTCAACTAATAACAGGATAAGTTTGCACACTCCTCCCCTATCACCCCAATGCTCTGGATGATTTTTTGAATCTTGTCAATAAACTCGCGTGGGTCCTCGTCCACCTTCGATGCGAGAAACTCCGGAGGGTTCATCCTAAGGAAGTCCCTGACTCTGGTCGCTGCCGCATTCCCATTCTAGGAACATGCACTACCTCCTCTTGGTTGACTTGGGTGGCCAATGCCTGTGCCAATATCTGGATGGCAGCCCTAAACTCTGCATGGGCCACCTGCTCGGGCACATGATCCTCGGGGGCTAGTGGGGCCTGCTTGTGCCCATCTCCAATGCCATTCTCATGGACATTTCCATTTAGTTTTTTCTTCCGTTAACTCGGCAAGGAAGCATGATTCTACAAATGCCTATAGAACAAGTTAGAAGGATAGAGAGACATTTCATCGAACGACATAGATCATGAAAGAAGGAAAGTTTCCTAAAACGTTTCATACCCTCATCGTCGTAAGTGTGGTGCACTTCACACTCATGAAAAAGACTCTACTTAACGCGGCTTTCAGACATCCTAGGACACTTCAAAACCTAATGCTCTAATACCAAGTTTCTCATGACCCGAACATAGGCCCGGATCGAGACACTGGACAAAGAACCCCGAGAGGATCCAAGTTGATCCATGGCATGAACATGGCTTCTAAAGCTCAACATAATAAATGCGGAAAGTCTAACATATGAAATAGCGGAAATCTGAGAATACAATAACATCTAAACATCTGAATACATAACACTGAGCTGAAGCCGAATACATACTATATCTGATAAGCCTCTACATACTGACGAGTTAATGGGACAAGACACCAACTAACTCATTAAAGATTGAAACTAAAAATACTAAACATAAGTTGTTAAAGGTGTCCTTGAAGGATGAGGATTCACCAACTCTCGCTGGGAGATACTAACTCTGAGGATCTGGCTAATGACAGGACTGAACCTGAATGTCCGAGCATGTATCATGAAATGATACAGCATAGAGTATGCGGTTAGTACTTGAAATGTACTGAGTATGCAAGGTAAGTAAAACCGCTAAGTAAGTAAAAAGAAGAAATCATTCATATCATAAAATATTTCATCATAAGATTCTAAGAGTAGGGCTTTCATGCTATATCTGAAAACATGACTTAAACATAATTGAATCGAATGACCCAAAGCTGAAAAACTGATAATCATAAGTCAAAATGAACATTGGGTCAAACATGCTTAAATATACTATCATGACTAATTAACATGCATTACTGAAATTATGAGGAACAATGGGAGACTCATCATATAACTAACATTACCACGATAGAGCTTATGTGGTCCCGACAATTACACGATAGAGCCGTCCAAAGCCTTACCTGGGCTAAGTGTACTACCATGAAATTGATATCAAGCTGAAGGACCCTCGAGGGTAGGGAATGCTCACAAGGGAGGTCCTAGATAATCTGAACATACCTACGTTGGCACATAGTTCTGATGCACAGGGTTGACTGAACCCTTAACCTACTCAGTGCTAGACACTACTACCAAAAACATGCATATGCTCGCTGTCATTTTCCAACTAAGCTGAACCATATCTTGCGATGAAGCTGGATCATAACGTAATATACATAATCTAAAAACATTCATGAGGATCCTTGGCTCAAACCATACCACAAGATGAAAAGTGGGAGTCTAGACTCCGAAATCTTGTAGTAAGCTAATAACATGAAATTGAAGTAAATCATGAACATACTTGAGACTCCAAATTCATGTAGTAAGCTAATAACATGAAATTGAAGTTAATCATGAACATACTTGATCATATAGGCTTGCCCAAACTTAAACATACTTTAGATAGTCAAAATCATGGGTATAAACATGGGTAAATTCGAAATCATACTTTCATCATATACATCTCATCATACATGAATACATAGATCATAATCTCAACCTTTCATGAACTTTCAAAATTGGGCACTATACTTTGTAGGACTTGGAAAACATGAAATGTAATTGAAGACATTATAAAACATGCCCATGAATCTGAATTCAACATTAGAAAAATGGATAGAGTGTACCCATGATAGATACTTAGAGAAATCACAAGTTGGGTTAAAACCCATAGATTTATCAACTTAGAATTTCCATGAATTTGAGTAGGAATTTGGCATGGGGAGTGGATGAATATACCCATTCATAACCCTACATACCTGGGTACTTCTAATTTCACACCCTTCTTGAATTCCCAAAGGAATTGGGGAAGAACTTGATGAATTCTAGGCTTGATCACTCTTAGGAACTTCTAGTCTTGCATGGATGTAGCGGGATTCCTTTGGAATGAGTTAAACCCTCTTAAAACACACCTATCTAAGTTTAAAACAATGTATTTTAGGTCTTAGGTTCTTAGGAATTACAGAAAAGCCCTTAATAAATTCGCAACAAAATTACATGGCCAGTCCCAACGAAGGCTGGACGATTCGTTGCCTGAGGGGAAAACTCGTCAATTTCTCCCGTTGCCAACATTGATAACCTTGACTCTTCTAGTTACCACAAGGGATACCATGACTCGTGGTGTACCTAATGAGTCGTGGTGAAAAGTCATGATGAACACTGCCAATAATTTAACCTCCATGCTAGCTCCTCACCACGACCAACTCCATTACTCGTTGCCCTGACTACGAGTCATGGCTCTCTCGTGGTTAACCCCGAAACCAAAATTCTTGAAAATACTCCCTTCCACCTCTCGAGTCACTTAATGACTCGCAAAGTACATCATGGGTCACTGGACGACTTGTCCTATGACCTGGTGCAGAAATTCATGTTTTCTCCGTTTGAACCCTCGGGTCTGATATTAGGGCTTTCGGGGTATGACATTAGGGTTCACAACCCATTAGGTTCACAAATAGATTTGGGTTTAGTTACCCATAGCAAGAAGAAGAAGAAGAAGAGAAAAGTAATTACACATTCTTACCAAGAGAACTTGAAATCTTCAAATAGATGAAAGGAATTCTTCAAATTACAATCTAGATCTATCATCTAATATGAAACTAGGCTATTCTATCTAAACTCTACTTTCCACACTAAGTATGAACTGAATAATAAAAAATCTCCAAAAATTACAAGAAAAATATATTTATGCTATGTCCTAAAAATCCCATTTAATTCAAATACCAGAGTACTAGGTATAAAAGGACGGACCGTCCTTTGGAAATATGGACTGTCCTTTGAACCATATTTTACTTTTCTACTTTTGTCCCTTGGCTTGTCATCCTTAGAAATATGGACAATCCTTTGGAAAGATGGTCCGTACAATGCCACGTATTTTAGAAATCTCATTCTGTTAAGTTTGGGTCAAATGTTCAATTGAAAGACCATCCTTTTGGAAGACGGTCCATCCATCCAACCATACTTCACAGACCCATTTTGCTAGGATTCTGAAATTTGCAGCTGGGAAGGGACAGACTGAGGTGTGGATCCTCTTTCATACAGACGATTCGTATATTTCCTCGTCTTTTGAGTAGTTTTCTGGCCTAAACTCCTTTCTTCTTTCCATTGCTTGGGTTCCTGAAACACAGCACAATAAGGTTAGTTTCTACTTAATTTAACTCCTAAAGACATTCAAAATGCTATGAAAAGAAGTAAAAATGTATCGCTACTCCCCGCAACATCAACACCCCCAACTTAAAGCATTTGCTTTTCCTGAAGCAAAATAAGAAAAGAAACTACCCTACACCTAACAAATGTCCCGGATTCAAAAATTATAATCACTAGGGTGGTTATTAACAATAGCTACAAACACACAAAATTCAATTAGCCACCCCCTCCATCAATCAAAAAACAGTTTTATCAGAACCATTTCAACTAAGCATGCAACCTCCACTTATGACATTATCGTAACATGCACAAACCCAAATTAGAGAAGTGAAATATGCTAGCCATTTAAATCCGCATGCCCTCACAATTAGACTAAGGAAACTATCCTTTTTCTAAAGTAATGACAACACACACACACAACAAGGACACACAGGATCAAGAGAGAAGAGTAATGTACTCACTCACACAAAGAATTTCACAAGATAAGTCACAATTGTCATATGCTCTCCCATATACTCAAGTTCCTTTCTTTTCAGATATCCGAGTTATGATCACATAAGGGCTTTTCGAACTTGTAATGAAGGTTAAAAGACAGGTAGGGTACAATTTAAGCTTTTATTCACTCAATTACCATCCTTGAACACTTCATCACTTTTACACAACCTTTTCACCTTTTAGATCCCTTCTTTTCATTGCATCTTTATTTTGGTATTTTTTATACCCCAAGGCATTTTTATGAGCTCAACTTCATTTTTCTCTTTTTCTCTTTTTCTATCTTTTCTTTTTCTTCTTTATAGCACATTACTCCATCACACCTTGGGATATTCTCATACTACATATTCTTGGCCTATTTCTTTCTTTACCTCCTTATCACCCCCAACTTACAATTTTTTTACTTTTTTCTCATGTCTTTTCATGTACTAAGGAGGATGGGTTCAAAAGAAGGTCGACTTCATAACTGGCTTTGGCTTTTATTGCAGTTGATCAAGAAAAAGGTCAAAAGGCTCAAAGAAGGAGATTAGGGATTCATGCATCACTTTATAGGTCTCTTTAGGCATAAATGGCTTGTGAAGTACAAAGAAGACCTAAGTTCATATCTACAACTCATAGTCAATCCTAGATTCAGGCATAAGTAGTAAGGAAAATTCTAGAGTGTGATTAAATCAAATGAATTTTTATCTTCACACATTAGCACATGAATATAAGCATGACTAACACACCACTTTCAACTAAGAACACAATACCAACAATGTCACAAAAGGAGATATACAACTCAATATCAAACAACAGTGGCAAAAAATTTTGAGGGGGGCATTATTTTGAAAAATTAGCTCAAGTATGCAAATAGTTAAATTACCACCACCAACTAAGTCAAAAACAATTTTTTTACCCTATGATGACTCACAAAGTAGTCTTTTACTCATAAGAATGTCTCCTAGCAATCCATCATTGGGCCCACGTACTATGATACTTAACTACTTTTATTGTGCCAGATTGAAAAGTTTAATGTATGACACCCCTCCTAATTTTATTTATGTTGTGTGCTGAGTGCTGATATCATGAATATTATGGATCTTCACATGGAATTAGTATTATGGATACTGATGTGCTGTAAATCAACATCATGCCAATTATGGATCTTTGCATGGAATTAGTATTACGGATACTGATATGCTGCGGATTTACGAAACTTTTGATACTTAAAACATAGAAAATATGTTGTGTCCTAGGTGTGTTTATATAGGTATAAGGTACGTTTACTTTGTTTTCAGGAAAATCAGGTTCGAGAGTTGGATTCTTGAAAAAGTGACATAAAGTTGCAGAAAATGGTCTAGTGCAGGTCTTACTATGAGCTGTACCATTCTGGCATGAGCCATACCTAGCACCCATAACTGGATATTCAGAGAAACTAGAAAAGTGCTTGAGAAAACAATGACTCATGATACGAGTCGTACCATCCTGCTATGAGCCGTACCAAGGAGTCATGATAAACTTTAGAGGAGGTGCACTTGTAGAAAATCCAAGTGATAGTGGAAGTTACTAACAGTAAAGACTACATTCTAACCGTAATAAGGAGTCGTGAAAAATATCAGAGACTGTCAACTAGTAGATCCCAAAGTACAAACAGATTCCATGAGTCATAACACTAACATACTAGTCGTACCAAGGACTCGTGGTGAGATTCAGAGGATGCCAGATTTTAGAAGCCCAAACCATGATAGGCACTTACTACTCGTAGCAACATTGTATTAGTTTTACCAACTTTAGGTACCTGAAAAGACAGAAGTTGTAGATTCACATCATGGAAGCCTCCTATGACTCGTAGTTTTGGACTACGACTCAGAGGTAGTGCAGAAAAAGATTCTCTGTTAATTTAGGAAAGAGTTTTAATATTTGTATAAATACTTCTTAGGTTATTTTTCTTAGTGAAGCAGATACTTTACTCTGTAAATGTGATTTGTGAGCCTCCTAACATAACTTGGATATCAAATACATGAATTACTTGGGAGAATTCATCATTGTTCTTGACTTGTTCATAGTTTGATTGTGCAATTATCAATTGGGTTTTTCTTTCATCATTATTGTTAGTTGTTAACTATGTTTTCTTTTATGAAATCTAGTTTCTTTCTTGCAGATATGAGTAGCTAAACCTTCCACAACTGGGATTGTGGGAACCATGGTAGAATAACTAACTAGGGTTAATACAAAGTGATTCTAAACCAATATGAATGCTTGTATTGTTCATTTCTTCATCATAAATGTTTTTAACGATATGCAACATTAGGACTTTCCTGTATTATCTACTTGCTTGAAACTAGAGAAGTAGTAATTAGGAAAAGAGAAGAACAACAAGGCCTTGAACTTCAGTTTCATTGAATAACTTGATCTACGATTGTAGGATGGTTAATTTAGAAATAATTGATGAAGGTCAAAGTGAAATCACTCAAAAGACCTAATTTGGTAATTGAGTATAGTCATCCAATAGGGACGAATCAGTCATTTGGGTGAACCTATTTTATTAGTTCTGCAGGCTAAGTATTGGGATATATCACTACTGTAATAACCCGACGTAGTTATGAATTCATGGGTAACACTTCCCTAGTTATTCATATAAACGTGATCACAATATCAATTTACAACAATATTACTTGTTTACTTTTCAAAACCCCTTTTTTAGAAATAATTGAACTAAAAGTGTAAATACTAGCATTAGTCTATATCTTGAACATTTTCCCTATGGGATATACCCTAATCTAGTTGGGTTATTTATTGAAAATATCCGTGTTATACTTCTTCATGGGTGTAATTTGAGCGTTATCAAAAATGGCGTCATTGTTGGGGAATACAGCTTCGGATTAGATTAATTGCTTATGTTTAACTTTTAGTCGTTATTTTCATGTTTACATTTTTCTTTTGTTTTTTTCAAGATACAGTACAGATACCCTAACTTGAGAGCAACCTCTACGATCAACAATATGGAAGATAGGAGGTCGCTCATGCCTCTGGGGGGAAGGCCGAGTGTTGAGACACTAGCAGCTGTACTTATAAACTTTGATGGGGATGATGTCCAGGGGTACACCGAGATGGTAAATGCACATGAAGGAATGGGATCCTAAAACTTTAGGCCTAAGAAGTTGGACCTTGGTCTAAAGAACTGTGAAACCCCTCCAGCAAAACCATCAACTGAAGTACCACCAGTCTTGGAGATTAAAACTCTACCTTCACATTTGAAATATACATTTTTGGGGGAGAACAGTACCTTACCAGTAATTATTGCTGCAGAACTTGTAGAGTGGCTAATTGAGGCCCTAGTGTCAGTGCTGGGAAGGTTCAAAAAGGGAATTAGTTAGATCATTACTGACATTATCGGTATCTCTCTAGGCATATGCACCCACAAAATTCAACTGGAGCCAAATTGTGTACCAAGTATAGAGAATCAGGGACGACTGAATGCAAAAGGTGGTGAAGAAAGAGATTATCAAATGGCTTGATGTTGGTGTAGTCTATACCATTATTGATAGTAAGTAGGTGAGTCTGGTGTAGTGAGTAACAAAGAAAGGTGGAATCACAGTGGTGCCAGACGAGGAAAATGAGCTAGTACAGACAAGGCCGGTTACATGTTGGCATGTTTGCATGGACAATCGGAAACTCAATCATTGGACACAGAAGGACCACTTCTCGATGCCTTTCATGGACTAGATGCTTGACAAGTTGGCAGCCAGAGGATGATACTAATTTCTTGATTCTTTTTCAGGGTATAATTAGATCTTCATAACCCTGGAGGACCAACAGAAAACCATCTTTACCTGCCCTTATGAGAATTTTTTTTCAAGAGGATGCCCTTCGAGTTGTGAAATGCACTGGCCACATTCCAGTGTTGTATGATGTCCATCTTTTTAGAAATAGTCAAGGACACCATCGAAGTATTCATGGATGACTTCTTTCTTATCGATGAATCCTTTGAAGATTGCCTTGAACATTTGAGAAAAGTGTTGAGCAGATGTAAAAAAACCAATTTGGTACTCAGCTGGGAAAAGTGACATTTAATGGTCAAAGAAGAGATTATGCTAGACCATAGAATTAGGAAAAGGGATAAAGGTGGATAAAGCTAAAATCGAGGTGATATCCATGTTTCCACCACCTATTTCTGTCAAAGGTATTCGAAACTTTTTGGGGAATGCAAGGTTCTATAGGAGGTTCATTAAAGACTTCTTAGAAATCTAAAAACCATTATGCAAACTACTTAAGAATGAGGTAATGTTCATTTTTGATGACACATGTCTAAAAACATTTGAATGCCTGAAGGAGAGACTCACCTCTGCTCCTATTATAATAGCACCGGATTGGTATCTTCCATTTGTGGTAATGTGTGATGCCAGTGGAGTTTCCCTAGGCACTGTCTTGGGCCAAAGGAGAGCAAGGATATTTCAACCCATCTATTAAGCTAATATGACACTCAATGCAGCTCAAAAGAATTATACTGTGACTGAACAGGAGCTGCTAGTAGTAGTCTTTGCATTCAAAAAGTTTCAAGCATACTTGCTTGGGATTAAAGTGATTTTCCATACTGACCATGCATCATTACGGTATTTGATGTCAAAAAAGGATGCTAAACCAAGGCTAACCAGATGGTTATTGCTCTTACAAGAATTTGAGTTCGTGCTAAAGGACCATAAGGAGATCTAAAACTAGGTGGCTGATCACTTATCCATACTAGAGGCAGAGGCAAGATTGAAGGACGAGATGAACATTGATTATGTTTTTCCAGATGAGCAGGTGTTGGCTGCATCATAGGATTGTATCCCATGGTTTGATGACCATGCAAATTTTTTATTAGTAACATGTTTTAGGAAGATCTGGCCTCACAGCTAAGATAGAAGTTCATGGTAAATGTATGGAGATTCTATTGGGACGATACGTATTCGTTCCGTATTTATGCAGATAGCCTGATTCGTAGATGTGTGTTCAAAGTGGAGATGAAGAGTATACTTGAGGCCTTCCATTATCTCCGGTTGGGGGTCATCACAGCAGTATTCAGACTGCATATAAAATTCTATAGTGTGGGTATTATTTCCCACAATCCATCAGGATGCTTACGATTTTGCCAAGTCCTTTGATCAATGCAAAAGACAAGGAGGCATCACTCATAAGCATGAGCTACCATTGACCCCAATCTTGGAGGTAGAGTTGTTTGGCGTATGGGGCATTCATTTCATGGGCCCATTTGTGTGCTCGTATGGAATGAAGTATATTTTGGTGGTTTGGATTACGTATCAAAGTGGGTGGACGCCATTACACTCCCTGAAAATGAAGGGAAATGTATTCACAATATTGTTGCGGAAGCACATCTTTCCCAGATTCGGTACTCCTAGAGCCACCATCAGTGACAATGGATCTCACTTTTTTAATAGCCTCTTCATAGCTCTTCTTGAAAAATATGGTGTAATGCATAAGGTGGAAACACCTTATCATCCTTAGCAAAGAGGATAAGTGGAGGTCTCAAACAGGGAGATTAAGATAATCTTAGATAAAACAGTGAATACCAACCAGATAGACTAGTCTAGGAAGCTGGATGATGCACTCTGGGCATATCGGACAGCATATAAAACCCCTATTGGCACCTCACCATATCAGCTATTTTATGGCAAGTCGTGTCATTTACCGGTGGAGCTGGAGCATAAGGCAATGTGGGAACTTAAGAAGTTGAATCTGGACTAGAATGAAGCATCCAAGTTAGGGATAGATCAGTTTAATGAGTTGGATGAATTCCGACATCCAACTTATGAGAGTGCAACCATATATAAGGAGAGAATGCAGATATTTCGCGATCGGAAGATTGCAAAGAGGGAGTTTAGTGCTGGTGACCTAGTACTGCTATTTAACTCTAGGCTCTGTTTGTATCCAGGAAAAATGAAATCCAAATGGATGGGACCGTATAGGGTGGTGGAAGTATTCCCATATGGTGCAATCAAATTGGAGAACAAAGATGGAAAAAAGTTTAATGTTAACAATAAGAGTAAAGTTGTATCTGGGAAACACTGATAAAGTGAAAGGTGTCGAGTTGGTGTATCTTGACGATGCCTGAACAGTCAAGAGCTTTTCATCGTGTCGCGATGTTAAATCAGGCGCTGCATGGGAGGCAACCCATGGATGGTCAGGGAAGCCAGAGTAGTTGACATGAGTGCTTAAAGCGCCACAGGTATGTCCCTCTCCTAGTTTTTACTTCTTTCCTTTGGGGACAAAGCATGTTTTTCTGATATGGGGGCGAGGTTGATAATGCTCAAATCACACCCTTGTAAAAGTATGACGTGTAGATTGTCAATAAAAAAGCCCAACTACGTTGCGGTCGATACCATAGGGAATATGATCAGGATGTATAATAACGCTAGTATTTATGTTTTTAGCACTGTTATTTCCTTATAGGGGGTTTAATGAAAGAATCAAGTAAGAGAGTAGTAAATTGTTGTTGTGATCAAGTTTATGCAATTAACTAGGTAAGTGTTCCCGATGGATTCATCATAACTTCGGGTTACTAAACTAGTGATCTATCCCGATACTTAGCCTGCAGAGCTGATAACATAGGTTCATCCAAACATCTTATTCATCCCTATTGGATTACTATACTCAATTACCGGATAAGGTCTCTTGAGTTTTTTCACTTTAATCGTTATCAATTATTCCAAATTAACTATCTTGTGATTGAAGCTCAAGTTATTCAATGAAGCCTAAAGTTTAAGGCTTTGTTGTTCTTCTCTTTTCATAATCTCTACTTCTCTAGGTTCAAGAAAGAAGGGAATTCGGGCAAGTCCTAACATTGCGCATGATTAAAAAATGTTTATGATAAAGAGATGAACAATACAAGCATTTGAATTAGTTTAGAATCACTTTATGTTAACCCCAGTTAATTAATTAACCATGGTTCCACAACCCTAGTAGTGGAGGTTTTAGGAATTCATGATTGCAAGAAAAGAATTATATTTCATGGAAGAAAACATAATTAACAACTTACAATGATAATTGATGAAAACCCAATTGATTATTGCATAATCAAAGTATGATCAATTCAAGAACAATGAAATAAATCTCAAGAGTAATTCATGTATTTTATCGCCAAGTAGTGTTAGGAAACCAAAAATCACGATTACACAATAATGAATTAGTTCCCTAAAGAAAATAACTTAAAAAGTATTTCTACAGATAATTAGAAACCTTTCCTAAATTAACAGGGAACTGCCACTGACCCAACATACGAGTCATAGCATGGAGCTACTAGTCGTGGTTTCCATCCGTGACATGCACTGCAGTCTTGAAAATTGGTTAATTCCTAGTAGTAGGAACGACTCGTACAATGATACTATGAGTCGTAGGTTTCTTTTTGGCTTCTGATCTTGTGAAGTCTGGCATACTCTGATGTTTGTCACGTGTCCATGGTATAGTTCGTACATTGATGTTATGACTCATGGTCTTTATTCGTACTCTGGGACCTACCAACTTGACATACTCTCTAAATTCACCACGACTCCTTGGTACTAATGTATGATGCTCTCACAACTCGTGCATCCCATTCATACCAGGAACTTGGGCAAGTGCATTGCTTCTGATTTTTTCCACGACTCCTTCGTACGGCTCGTAGCAAGAGTCGTACTTGGCCCCAACACTTGTGCATATCCTCTGGATTTCATAACACATGAAAGGTATGGCTCGTACTAAGAACTGCACTTGGCCTATTATTTTCACTTTTTCCTCATATTTTCCATAATTCAACTCCGAAACATGATTTCCCTGAAAACAAAGTAAAAACACCTCATATGTGTATAAACATACCTAAGACCAAGAATTTTTCCAAATTTTTAAGCATTGAAGGTGTTGTAAACCCACAACACATCAGTACCCTGAATTTAAAACTTATGCATGTCCACAGGCAAACAAAACACCACTCTAACACAATGCCTAACTAGAAAGTAAAATAGAAGAGCTACAACCAGAACATCAAAGTTGCACACATGAGAACTTATCAAATACTGATCCTTTTCCATTCAAAACCAAGCTATATGCATACATACAACCATAAACCATGACACTGATGGATCTAGAGATGGCATTCAATTATTAACAGATAACTGAGCTATCACC
>JACEIK010009316.1:13515-45567 GCA_018107945.1 Datura stramonium
CATACAATTTACATGAGAATGTACACACATTGTTGGACAAACAAGGCAAAAGCTATGCATTTGAGTATCAATTTGGCATATAAATATGCCCCTGATCACACATACGAACTGAACATGGAAATTGATTAGATATTTATGGAAAAACTGATACCTAAAACTGAAACTAAGCTAGTAGAGAATAAATGGGGGTATCTAGCCATCATATCCGCTTTGGCATCCCATATAGCTTCTTCAACATGCTGATTTCTCCATAGTACTTTAACTGAAGCTACTTCTTTGTTCCTTAGTCTCCAAACTTGACGGTCTAATATTTTCATAGGAACTTCTTCATAGCTGAGGCTATCTTTTACATTGGGACTAGTAGAGCTTGATCTCCCAAGCATTTCTTCAAAAGCAACACATGAAATACGGGATGCATAGAAGATAACTCTGAGGGAAGGTCCAACTCATACGCTACCTTACCAACTCTTCTTGTGATCCGATAGGGACCAACATAGTGGGGATTGAGTTTTCCTTTCTTTCTGAACCGCATGACTCCCTTCATGGGAGATACCTTCAGAAACACCCAGTCGTCTACCTCAAACTCCAAATCTCTTCTTCTCACATCCGCATATGACTTTTGATGACTCTGAGTGGTTTGCAACCGGTCCCTTATCAACTAAACCTTTATCATAGCCTCATGAACCAAATCAGGCCCTATCATAGCTGCCTCACCAACCCCAAACCATCCAATGGGCGATCTATACCTTCGTCCATAAAGAGCCTCGAACGGTGCCATTTGGATGCTAGAGTGATAGTTGTTATTGTAAGCGAACTCGCTCAAGGGCAAGTGATCATCCCAACTACCTTTAAATTCCATCACATAAGCTCTCAACATGTCCTCGAGAGTTTGAATTGTCCGCTCTGCCTGACCATCCATTTGCGGATGGAATGTTGCGTTGAGCTTAACTTGACTCCTAAGCCCTTTTTGGAAAGACTGCCAAAATTGAGAGGTAAACTGAGTACTGCAAGCTCTTATGGTCTCTAAACACATCGACATGGACCCCATACAAGTAATGCCGCCATATCTTCAAAGAGAACACCACCGTGGTCAACTCAAGATCATGGGTCGGGTAATTTTTCTCATAGATTTTCAACTGTTTTGAGGCATATGCTATCACTTTCCCATGCTGCATCAACACACACCCAAGTTCGATTCTCAAAGCATCACAATATACTACAAAACCGTCGGTACCCTCGGGTATGGTCAACACTTGTGTTGAAGTGAGTCGAGTCTTCAATTCTGTGAAGCTCTTCTAACAAGCCTCCAACCATTGGAGCTTTACCTTTTTCTGAGTCAACCTGGTCAATGGTGTTGCAACTGATGAAAACCCCTCAACAAATCTCCGATAGTAACATGCTAGGACCAAGAAACTCCAAATTTCAGAAGGATTCACCGGACTGGGCCAATTTTTCACCGCCTCAATTTTCTGAGAATCTACCTTTATGCCCTCACTCAATACCACATGGCCCAAAAATGTAACCGAGTCCAACCAAAACTCGCAGTTACTGAACTTTGCATATAACTGATGATCCTTGAGAGTCTGCAACACTATTCTCAAGTGAGAAGCATGCTCCTCCTTGCTCCAGGAGTATATAAGGATATCATTGATAAACACGATCACGAACATGTCTAGATATTCCTTGAACACCCTATTCATCAAGTCCATGAAAGTCGCAGGGGCATTGGTTAGTCCAAAAGACATAATAACAAATTTGTAGTGACCATACCGTGTCCTAAAAGCGGTCTTAGGAATATCACTCTCCCAAACCCTGAGCTGGTGATACCCGGACCTGAGATCTTTCTTTGAGAAACATCTGGCACCCTGAAGCTGGTCAAACAAGTCATCGATCCTAGGTAAAGGGTACCTATTCTTGAAGGTGGCCTTGTTCAATTGGCGGTAGTCAATACACATGCGAAAGGAACCATTCTTCTTTCGGACAAAGAGAACCAGGGTACCCTATGGAGACTTGCTTAATCTAATGAAGCCCTTATCCAACAAGTTTTTCAACTGATCCTTCGACTCTTTTAGCTCGGTAGGGGACATCATGTACAGAGGAATAGAGATAGGCTGCGTATCAGGTAAGGGATCAACGCCGAAATCAATCTCCCTCTCAAGAGGAACACCTGGCAAATCCCCGGGAAAGACCTTCGGATACTCACACACTACCGGGGATAACCATATAGTTAGGGTCTCAAACTCGACATCCTTAACCCTAACTAGGTGATACATGCAGCCCTTATAAATCATTTTCCTAGCCATAAGATATGAAATAAATCGACCGATTGGTACAACTGAATTACCCTTCCACTCTAAAACCGACTCACCTAGAAATTGGAATTCCACCGCATGGGTCCTGCAATTTATCGAAGCATAACATGCAAACAACAAATCCATACAAAAAATGATGTCAAAGTCACTCATAGCTAACTCTACTAAGTCTGCGGAGATTACCTTATGCAATACAGTAATGGGACAACCTTTATACACCCGCCTAGCTACCACGGAATCACCGACTAGAGTAGAAACTGAGAAAGGTTCTGACAGGATTTCAGGGCTAACCCCAAAACTAATAGCAATGTAGGGAGTCACAAAAGACGGAGTGGCTCCTGGATCTAACAAGTGATAAGCATCAATATTGAAGACTCATAACATACCAGTGACCACATCTAGCGAAGCCTTCTGCTCCTGGCGGGGTACTAGAATATATAACCTGTTTTGGCACTGACCGCCTGCTGAACTAGTAGAGGCACCCTGCTGAGGGGGACGTGCTTTTAGAGTGGAAGAACTGGTTGTTGTTACATGGGCCCCACTGACCCCTGACCTGTCTGAGGGGAAGTCCTTAAGTCGGTACCTGCATTTTCCACACCCGAAACACACATTTGACCCAACTAAGCACCTCCCGGGATGATTATTGCAGCATTTCGCATAGGCTAGAAAAGTGCTCTCCATCTGCATGCCACCCTGATTCGTCAAGCCTAAAACCCTGCTCCTCTGATATCCTATTAACCTAGATGGCGTGCTGGCCAATGATGGGGCTGGAGTGATAAACCTGTGCTGGGACTACTAGTGTTGTCCACCCCGTGACCTGACCTGAGAAACCCCATAGCTGTCGGTCCTGGCCCTCTTGGACTCCCTCTACGTCTGGTAGACCAACTCCATCTGTTGTGCATGCAATACAACACAGGGGAAGTCAATATCCCAATGAAGCATGGCAATCCTGCAATCCTTGTCCAAGTAATCCGCCACCCCATGCAAAAAACGGCTCACCCGAGCCCTCTGATCCGCCACCAACTCTGGAGCATACTTGGATAATTGGGTGAACTCCAATTCATGCTCCTTCACAGACATGTTAGCCTGCTTCAAATTAACGAACTTGGCCACCTTGAGCTCCCTCATCTCCAAAGGGAAGAACCAATCCATAAATGTTGTGTGAAACTCCTCCCAACCTATCAGGCCTGCACCCACTTCCCTGGCATCTCTCCATTGCTTAAACCATATGTACGCCTCGTACCTTCCTCTTATGACTCGTACTTGCTTGTTGCATATGGAGTTCTGCCAACTCTTTAAGAATCACTAAAGCTCACCATGGCTCATGGTANGCACCCACTTCCCTGGCATCTCTCCATTGCTTAAACCATATGTGAGATACCCCCTTTAGATGATAGGAGGTCAAGTCAACACACTCTCCATTGTTCACCCCCATAACCTGGGTGATCTTCAAAACCTCCTCAATGACATCATGGGGGTCCTTGTCCACCTTTGACCCCGTGAACTCACGAGAGTTCATTCTCGATAAATCCCTTACCCTAACTACCACCACATTCCCATTTTGAGGGTAATACACCACTGTCTTATTCTAAACCTGTACTGTCATGTCCTATGCCAGCATCTGAATCGATGCCCTAAACTCAGCGTGGGCAGTTGGCTCTAGTGCGTGCTCTTCATGAACGGGTGGGGATGGCTTATGCTCCTCAACATTGGCACCCTCATGATCATTACCATTACCATTTGTTCTAGGGTTCACTCAGCATGGAGGCATGATGCTGCAAACGTGAATAGCACGACATAGATCATGAAAGAAGGGAACATTTCTTAAACGTATACTATCCTCTTCGTCATAAGTGTGGAGCGCTTCACACCCATCAAAAAGACTCTACTTAATGCGGCTTTCAGGCTCCCTAGGACACTTCAAACCTAGGCTCTGATATCAACTTTTTCACGACTCGAACGTACACCCGGATCGTAGATACGGGACGAGGAGACCCGAGAGACCCCAAGTCAACCCATGGCATGAGCATACATCTAATTCAATAACATAGGCGGATGACTTAATATAAGAAAACATAAAAAGGTCATAAATACAGATAAAGGACAATACATAGTTCATACATGATGGCTGAATACAACTGATAGTCTGAAAAGCCTGTAATCATGATAGACAGGTTAATGGGACAACTCCCCAACTAACCCAACAATTCTAAAACTGAAAGAGAAACAATAGAGTCTGAACATATGGCCCTCGGAACATGAGGACTCACCAAATAAGCTGATAGTAGACTCTGAGAAGCTACAGAGGAGGGTGATCTTAAGAGTCAGGTCATGTATCATGAAATGATACAACATAGAAAGTATGCAGTCAGTAAGTGGAATGTACTGAGTATGCAAGCTAAGTAAAATGGACATTTAAAACATATAAAACTTATAAATGATCATAAGAGTAGGACATCATGCTCGTACCATAAACATCATAACATAACATAAGGCTCAAGATTTTCAAAACATTTGTAATGCAATCGTAATGCAATCGCAATCATAATCATAAGAGGAAAGCTTTATTGGACATGACTTGAGCCAATATACATAATCATAACATGCATAAATAATAAGGAACAGTGGGAGACTCTCTTAATTGACATACACCATATGAGCACACATGAAGCCCTACTTGTAACCCTAGTGGGGAGGGTGTCCGTACCTTGCTAAGGGTCGAACCATGAAAGTATGATATCACCATGAAAAGGGCCATTTGGGCTAGGTAAAGTCTCGTAGGAGGTCCCAACATACCTAGGATGGCACGTAGTTTGTGAGGTCTGGGGCAGAACCTAAGCTCCGAACCTACTCGGTGTTCGATACTACTCCCAAAACGTATATAGTGTTCATAGTATAACATACATAAATTCATAGGCTAGTTAAATCATGATAATCATAAACATGCTTGTACATACGTGAACTAGCCATGACATAAGGCTCGTGAGTCTGCCAAAACATGATTCATGATTCATAATGTTCATACATACTTGTAAATCATGCATATATCTTGGAATTCATAAAAAATCATAATGGGTAATATTATAAATCAATAATTCAAATCTTAAATCACGTTGGGTTCACAAACATCATCATTTGAAGGGAAGATCATAAATCGATTCATCATGGGTCATGCATAATTAGGCTTACTTTCATAGAAATCGAAATTGATGACACTATAAATGATTTAAATAGTAAAAACTGATTAAAACCCATAGATTATGACGATATTCTAAAATCACAAAACCTATTATAAAATCATTGGACTTTCATAAAATCATCTTCAAAACCCCATGAGTTTTTAATAAAAATTTTGTAAAAAACATAGAGGATGGGCATGGGTGTGGAAGAAATCACCCATTGATAGCCTTACATACCTTCGATTACTAGTTCTTAACCTCTCTTGATAACCCAAGAAGAAATTGAAAAGAATTGATGAATGATAAGCTTTAATTACTCCTTCAATTCCCCTACCTTGCATGCATAAATGAATGAAGTGAAAACTGAACTTAACCCCTTTAAATTTCCCTATTCATAACCCAAAATGTAATAGTTTAGGCCTTAGGATCTTAGGAATTTATGAAAAGTACCTTACTATTTCGCATAAAATAACTTCCAGGTGACCTGACGACTCGTTACGTGCCCAAACAATTCGTTAATTGGCTCATCAGGTATACTGCTTGTCAAACTCCTCGGGTTCATAACGATGGACATAACGATTCATTAGTGGTGACCACGACTCTTGGTCACCAATCGTCAAGTACACTGCCTCCCTTATACCAATTTACTTGTATATTATCCAACAACGCACCTCATGACTCGTTGCCTTACATGACAAGTCGTGGCCTCCTCCCGTTAAGTGCACTGGTTGACCTCTTCTATTTTTCATACACCTCCTCCCCACAGTTGACCTAATGACTCGTGGTGTGTGACCACGAGTCGTTCCCATGCCCATGGGGACTCCTTATCCTCCAACTCCCTGCTCTTCACTAGCCTTCCACATGAGCCACCTTACGACTCGTAGGATGGTCTCACGAGTCGTCCAACGACTCGTTCTGTGACTGCAACTGAAAATTTCAGCTTTTTCCCATTTCAACTCTAGGGTCTGATCTCTGAGTTCTCAGGGTATAACAAGTGTTGAGTACGGGTCGATACAAAGACCCATTGGTTTATCCAACGAGCCATCGTTTCCTCCAATGGTCAACTTTCCAATTGTCTCTATTTTTGGGACACAGTTCCAACGGAATTCTCCAACGGGCCATTGTTTGACCAATGACCCGTTGTAAGACCGATGGTTCCCTGTCGGCCAGGTTTCCAGATTATGTTCCAGGGATATTTTAGTAATTTCCCACCTATTTAGTCCCTAAAATACGTTGTTTCAAGTAAAATTTCATACATATTAGAGGGATTGAACGGTCTTCCCCCTCATTCCCCATTCAGACCCTTAGAAGGCATCATGAAATTTCTCTCTGGAACTCTCAAAGCAAGGACTAGGGCAACCCACTTCTCCTCAAATTCTCAAAGAGTTCCTTTAGTTTTACTTACCAGGTATGTGGTAATTCAATAAGGGAATATTTCTTCCTTTGTGTCCTGTAACACCCCGAATGTTTCAAAGATTAGATTCCAGGCTTAAAGAAAGAATTTAGACAGAAGGTGGAAATTTTGCCACAGAATGAGTTGGGGGACAACTCATTAGGTGACCCCAAGAGTCGTGGTTAGACCCATGGGGAGAAGTCAAGAGGTGTAGTCTAGACCAATTGCACCGGATGGCCCAACGAGTCGTTAGGTAACCCCACGACTCGTTAGTTCGGTCGTTAGGAGAGGATTGGAAATTTTGGGTGAGGTTCTGAGACAGTGGAGACCACGGAAGGAGGGACAAGTCGTCGTAGACCTGACGACTCTTCAAGATGCATGTGGGGAGTAAACAATAGAAAAAGTTGGTATGGATAGTGCACTCCACCACTTGGCCCACGAGTCATTACCTGACCCCGCGACTCTTGGAGTGCCTCATGGGGACTGGCAGCGGGATTTTTCCTGCATTTTTTTAGGGGTGTTTTCGTAAAATCCTATGCTTCTAACTCCTAAACTACATCGTTTTGAGTATGGTATGGGACGTTTTTATGGGGATAACTACCCTAAACCCTCATTCTACATTAAATAACTCTCAAATACTTCTTCCTTCTCTCTCTCATGACTAAGGATTCTTCAAGGGATTATTCAAAGGTTTCAAGGTTAAGCTCTAGTGGGAAATTCTTCGAAGCAGGTATGCGGGTTCTTAAACAAGGTTATTTTTCCATCCCTGTTCCCTAAAATGTTTTATCAAAAACTCAATTTCAATTATTATAGAAAAGGATGACCAATGATTTTGATTGATGGGTGATTTTCTCTGTCTTCCTAAATTCCAAATCCCACTAGGATTATGAGCTAATTGTGATCATGAAACTATTTCAACATCTTGAATTATGTGTTGGATGGTGAAAATACGTGGTTATAGAATGTTCTTCATGAGATGGCTTGAACGATGATTGGGATTTTATTATTGTCCACTCAATTGAATCAATGAATAATATCCATGTATAAAGTATGTGAAGATTGTACGAATTCCCTCATGATTAGAATATACTATTTGCTAAATATGTGGAGATGAGATTATAGTGTATGGGCTTGATCAATTGAAGGTAAAATATGTATTTTTTATTATGTTTCCAATGGAACTAGTTGGGTATGAGGTAAGTCTATGATAATGGCCTAATTATTGCATCTTTCTCATGAATTGGAGTGAATTATGAATTGGGTCTTGTGAAAGGAAAACCTATGCTTCTACTATGAATTCGTTGTAAATTCATAAGGTAGAATCAAAGTGCATGGGCTTCCATAAATCTAAGTATGTGAAACAATGTATCTATACTAAAGTGTAATTTTGACCTATGGACCATAAATGACCCTATGATGCATGTTGAGTGATGTGAATTCGGAACTTGAATGATGTGGAAGTGTAATGCATGATGTGAATCTATAGATGCTCACTAACATAATACACTTAAAGAAATATTGAATTGGTACCATCAATATATCAATTATGATGATAAAGCATGAGAATGATATATTAGACTGTTGGGATTGTTGTTAGTAGAAAATAGCCCTAATCCTTTTGAAAAGAATGTTGTATTATAAAAACAGTGAATATTCATGTTTCTGACTAGAAGTAGTAGCATAGACCAGATGTATAATTTCATATCAGTACTCCTTATGTTCTAATCAACTAGGGACTTTCCATAGCTGAAAATGTTTCCCTTGGTCAATTGGGATCCTCCATTGCAGAGAGTGACTCCCTAGTTTAGTCGGGATCCTCCATATCAAATAGTAACTCCCTAGTTCAGTTAGGATCCTCCATAGCATAGAGTGACTCCCTAGTTCAGTTGGGCTCTATAGCAAAGAGTGACTCCCCAGCTCAGTCGGGACTCTCCATAGTAGAGAATGACTCTCTTAGTTATGTATCAACATGATTCAATTCCGTATGATTCAAACTTTAGTTTATAACAGATATGATATAATGAGATGTAGACTCAGTTATCAGTAGTTATTCAACACCGTATATGATACTAGACTTAGCTTCGGCTCTTATTAAATGTTTAGTACTTGACCCTTATGCATGACTTCAATGTTGATTCAGGATATGATATTGATATGAAGGTTTTATGTATATATATATGTGTGTGTAGGTGATTCATAAGAGGATTGTTGCATGTAAAATCAGTTATGTCGATGTACTTTGTCATTCTCCTTATTATATACTTGCATATTTAGTTGTTTACGTTTTTCCATGCATGGTCAATACATTCCAAGTACTGACTGCATGCCTTTATGTGATATATCATTTCATGATATAAATTCAGGTATCTAGACCCAGCCCCGCAGATAGACACTCTCGTCCTTCCATCTCAGCAAATTGTGGTGAGTGCTCATCTCTCGAGCACGAGGTCTATGTTCTTATTCAATTGTAGTTTAGTTATTAGACTTTGAGAGTTAGCTGGGGACCTATCCCAGCAACTCATCAATTAGTAGAGGCTTTCGGGCATGTGTAATCAGATTCAGTCTATGTAATGCGTTTGTTTAATTATGTCTTTAAATGTTAATCTTAACTCTTAGTTATGATTTCTCAGATGAGTATATCGTTAAGTTTTATGCTATGATTATGCCATAGGTTTACTTGGATCCTTTTGGGGTTCCTTGTCCCGTGTTACGGCTAGAGTGTAAACTCGGGTCGTGACAAACTTGGTGTCAGAGCAAAGGTTTAGAGTGTCCTAGGGTGTCTGAAATCCGTGCTAAGTAGAGTCTTCTTCATGGGTGTGAAGTGAACCACCTTATGACGAGAAGGCTATGAGACGTTTTAGGAATGTTCCCTTTTCATCATGATTCTTATCATGCATAGAGTATGAAGCTCTAAACAGTTCCTTCCCTTACTCGTGCTTTGCGAGCTCATAGATAATTCCTCCTAGACGAGCTAATAGAAGAAGAAATAGTAATGACCGCCAGCAGGTACCACCAGCCCCGGCGAACCCGATCGACGACCATGTTACCCATGCCGAGTTTCGAGCAACCCTTAATATGTTGGCATAGGCCATGACCGCCCATATTAATCAGCAAGTGATGGCTCATGTTCCCAGAATGGGAATGTAGCAGCAGAAAGGGTAAAAGATTTCCTCAGGATGAACCCACCTATGTTCTTGGGGTAAAAGGTAGACGAGGACCCATATGAGTTTTTGGAAGAGATTCAGAAGATCACCCAAATCATGGGGGTGATGGGAACTGAGAGTGCAGACTTAGCCTCTTACCAGCTAAAAGGAGTTTCTTATATATTGTTTTGTCGGTGTAGGGACAGTCGATGAATTGGAGTAGGCCCGGTGGGTTCGGATGAATTTAAGACACTGTTCCTAAACCGGTTTTCCCTAGAGAGTTGTGGGAGGCTAAGGCGGTAGAGTTCATCAACCTGAAACAGAATGACATGAAAGTTTAGGAGTACGCATTGGAATTTTTCCAATTATCCAAGGATGCCCCAGAGATGGTAGTCGAGCAGAGGGCCAGGGTGAGCAGGTTCATGAATGGAGTGTCATACTCCTTGGTTAAACAGTGTAGGACTACCATATTGCACAGGGATATAGACTTTCCACGTTTGGTGATATTCGCTCAACGAATGGAGGCAGAGCAGGTGACGGAAAAGGAGAGAGAGGCTAAGATGGCCGGGGTAGGAGAGTCAGAGTTCTCTTCGCCAAGGATGAGTGGTGGACACCGCTCAATTTCCCAGCAGAAGTCGGCAGCCCTAGCATTTTCAATAGTTAGTGCTCCGTACAAACCTAGAGTAAGGGAGATTACGTATTCGATTTGTACCATCTGTGGGAAGCACCACTTGGGAGAATGTATGGCTGGATCAGATATTATCTTCTCGTGCGGCCAGTCAGGCCATAAGCACCGAGACTGTGCAGTGGCAAAATGAGGCAAGAGTAGATCCTCGACCATTTCTTCAGTAGCACCAATAGCCCTCCCATTTTAGCAGAGTGCGTCATCTAGCTTGGGTGGCGAACGTTGTCAAAACTGCTCCTCTTCCATAACAACACACCATGATAAGGGTAAGTCGCCAGTATAAACCATAGGTATGTTATGAATCTTGCATAACTCTTTGTATGTTGCTAGACCCAGAACCCTAGTATTGAACAAGAAGCTCTGTGGTTGTTGAAAAGAGGTTGTCTATGTGTGATGTGAATAGCTGTTAATGTAAGACTTGCAGTGATGGTTATAGGTGAAAGGGGAGCTAGGAGTTAGGGAATTAGCCCCGATCTTAAGAAAGATTTAGGAGACTTAGAATGATGGCTTTAAGCTAAGGGGGAGATGGTAAGTATGTGAGACTACTCAGATCTTGAATATGATATTAGAGGAGTCCTAACCCTAAGAGTCATGATATGTCAATCCCTTTAGGTTTAGATAATTTCTCGTGTAGTTCAGTTGAAGCTAGGTTATGCCATCCCTATGTGCGAGCTCCCAAAACTTCTAGATAACCGCTTTAGATAGCAATGTCGGTCTTACATTACGAATACTTTAAGCTCATCTTCGTGTTATGAATCAGTTATGTGTGTTAAATTCATGTTTCCCAGTATGATCAGGTGTAACTCAAACTGTAGAAGATGCTTAGTAGCTCAGCAGACTCAGGTTATTTCATGTATGTGTTTAGTTATGGATGTCATGAATGATTCGTGCTCACGAGACCTTTAATTGCAGTCAGACCAGATATCATGAATTATAACCCTGTAATAGAAAGTGATTTGAGAGCGAAGGCTAAGTATGTATCAGTTCAGTGTCATTTAAAGGGGAAGAATCCTTCTCAGTGTTCTATCTAGTTCCATGTTAGTTTCATGTCCTTCGGTCTCTCTTGTGCTATAACATGCATGTTAAAATTTAGATATTCAAGTCTGATATGTAAGGTCTTCCCGAGGTCGGATGCTCCATTGGTTTAAGTTGTCATTGATTGATTGTTGAATTTTTGTTCCATCCCTATCCTTTCAGTATGATTAGCCAACATTCGAGGACCAATGTTCCCAAAGGGGAGATATTCTAACACCCCTAATGTTTCTAAGATCGGATTTTAGGCTTAAAGAAAGAATTCAGAGAGAAGGTGGAAATTTTTCCATAGAACAAGTTGGGGGACAACTCGTTAGGTGACCCCACAAGTCATGGTCAGGCCCATGGGGAGCAGTCAAGAGGTGTAATCTGGATCAATAGCCACGGACAATGCAGAACACGGAAGGAGGGACGAGTCGTCGTGGACCTGACAACTGTTCAAGTTGCCCGTGGGGAGAAAAGAGCAAAAAAAGGAGGTGTAGCCAGTGCACTCCACGACTTGGGCCACGAGTCATTTCCTAACCCCACGACTCGTGGAGTGCCTCGTGAGGACTGGAAGTGGGATTTTTCCTGCGTTTTTCTAGGGGTGTTTTCACAAAATCCTATGCTTCTAACTCCTAAACTAAGTCATTTTGAGTATGGTATGAGACGTATTTAAGGGGGTAAATAGCCTAAACCCTCATTCTACATCAAATAACTCTCAAACCCTTATTCCTCCTCTCTCTCAAGACTAAGGATTCTTCAAGGGATTATTCAAAGGTTTCAAGGTCAAGTTCAAGTAGGAAATTCTTCAAAGCAGGTATGCGAATTTTTCAACAAGGATATTCTTTGATCCTTGTGCCCCAAAATATTTTATCAAAAATTCAATTTCAATTATTCTAGAAAAGCATGACCTAGGGTTTTGATTGATGGGTGATTTCTTCAATATCTTCTTGAATTCCAAAGCCCACTAGGATTATGAGATAATTGTGCTTATGAAACTATTTGAACATATTGAATTATGTGTTGGATGGAAAAAATACATGTTTGTTGAATGATCTTCATGATATGGTTTGAACGATGATTGGGGTTTTATTATTGTCCACTAATTTGAATCAATGACTCGTATCCATGTATAAAGTATGTGAAGATTGTATGAATGACCTAATGATTAGAATATACTATTTTCTAAATATGTTGAGATGAGATTGTAGTGTATGGGCTTCATCAATTGAAGGTAAAATATGTATTTTTCATTATGTTTTTAATGGAACTGGTTGGGTATGAGGTAAGTCTATGATAATGGCCTAATTATTGAATCTTTCTCAGGAATTGGTGAATTATGAAATGGGTCTTATGAAATGAAAACATATGCTTCTCCTATAAATTCGTTGTAAATGCTTAAGGTAGAAGATAAGTGCATGGGCTTTTGTAAATCTAAGTATGTGAAACAATGTATCTCTACTAATGTGTAATTTGGACCTATGGACCATAAATGACCCTATGATGCATGTTGAATGATGTGAATTCGGAACTTGAATGTTGTGGAAGTGTAATGCATGATATGAATCTATAGATGCTCGCTAACATAAGACATTTAAGGAAATATTGACTTGGCACCATGATGATATGAATTATGATGATAAAGCATGAGAATGATATTTCAGACTGTTGGGATTGTTGTTAGTAGAAAGTAGCCCTAATCCTTTTGAAAAGAATATTGTATGATGAAAACAGTGAATGTTCATGTTTTTGACTAGCTGTAGTAGCATGACCAGATGTATAATGCTAGATCAGTACTCCTTATGTTCTAATCAGCCAGGAACTCTCCATAGCCGAGAAAGTTTCCCTTTGTCAGTTGGGATCCTCCATAGCAGAGAGTGACTCCGTAGTTCAGTCAAGATCCTCCATAGGAGTGAGTGAATCCTAGTTCATTCGGGATTCTCCATAGCAGAGATTGACTCCCTAGTTCAATCGAGATCCTCCATAATAAAGAGTGACTCCGTAGTTCAGTTGGGATCCTCCATAGAAAAGAGTGACTCACCAGCTCAGTTAGGACTCTCCATAGTAGAGAATGACTCCTTTAGTTATGTATCAGCATGATTCAGTTCCGTACGATTCAGACTTCAGTTTATAACAGATATGATATTATGAGATGCAGACTCAGTTATCAGCAATTATTTAGTACCGTATGTGATACTAGCCTTAGCTTTGGCTCTTATTAAATGTTCAGTACTTGACCCTTATGCATGATATTAATGATGATTCAGGATATGAGATTCATATGTAGGTTTTATGTATATATATGTGTCGGTGATTCATAAGAGGATCGTTGCATGTAAAATCAGTTATGTCAATGTACTTTGTCATTCTCCTTATTGTATACTTGCATATTTAGTTGTTTATGTTTTTCCCCGCATGCTCAGTACATTCCAACTACTTACCGCACACCTTTATGTGCTATATTATTTCATGATATAGATTCAGGTATCAAGACCCAATCCCGTAGATAGACACGCTCCTCCTTCCATCTCAGCAGATTGTGGTGAGTCCTCATCTCCCAAGGACGAGGTCTATGTTCTTATTCAATTGTAGTTCAGCTTTCAGACTTTGAGAGTTAGCTGGGGACCTGTCCTAGCAACTCATCAACTAGTAGAGACTTTCGAGCATGTGTAATCAGATTTAGTCTAAGTAATGCATTTTGTTAGATTATGTCTTTAAATGTTAATCTTGGCTTCAAAAGTTAGTTTCCACTCAGTTATGCTTTGTCAGATGTTTATATCATTAAGTGTTATTCTATGATTATTCCATGGGTCGACTTGGAGCCTTTCGAGGTTCCTTGTCCCGTGTTACGACTAGGGTGTAAACTCGGGTCATGACATGTCCCTAAAACCTTGTTTAATTTCCTCTCTATTAGTTATAGACCTGTAGTTTCGAAATGTGAAAAGTTTTAAGAAAAATTATTTGCGGATTCAAGGTGAATATTGCTCGCGATTTTAAATTTCTTATGTATTCCTTATTTCTAGAGATTGTGAAAGATTGTAGCTAGTAGTAGAACTCAGCTCTAGTCAGAACTCTGTAGAAATTAGAAACTTGTGGGTTGAACTAGTTTCCCTGAAGTGTGGTTCCATCAGTTTTAGAAGCATATGTATTTAATTTATGTTAGAACCTCAATCAGAATTATGTCAGTCTAGTCTCAGCCAGAATTTAGCAACGTCAGTGTTGTCCAGAAATATGTCAGCTGATCAGTTTGACTACAGAAATTCTTGAGGTGTTTGTGATACCTCCCAGTTATCAGTATTAGACTCAGTGTCATATTTTAATGGTTCTTTAGGTGGTCATGACACTTTTAGTTAAGCATCTCTTACTAGCCTTAAGACCCCAGCTTCACATTGTAGTTTGTTCTTTAGATGGTTACGACACTTCCAGATAAGCAGCTCTGAATAGTCTTAGCACACCAATTTCAGAATTCGATCTCATAAGTATATTAGTGTACTTCCAGATAGGTATTCCTAGCTGGTCTTGGGCCCCAGTTTTGAGCTATTATCTTAGTAGTTAGTCTAGAAATATCCAATGGGAGTAGGACTTAGCACTGAGCGGACTGGGTTCCAGCGCACCCAGGTTTCCAGAACTATGCTGCCACCGTAGGTTATATATTTATTGGCCTTATGGCCCCAGACTTATGATCATCCAGTCCATGCCTTTATACCCTGGCAAGGTATATTGGGTCCTACTGAAAGGGCGTTTACATTGGACTCCATGTCTAGTTCACGTGGTTACATATCGGTTATAGACTCTCCCACTAGTCAACTTAGTTTAGTGTCAGATTAGTCATTTCAGTATAGTATTTTAGACTCAGTAGTTTAGATTTAGGGCATGTTTTTTACCATCAATCTGGGTCATCTTGACCATCTTAGTATATTCAGTTATTTTAGTTCAACACTTCAATTGGTCATTGCATGTCATTTCAGTTCAGTTGTTTATATCCCGTGTCATGTTTTATCCTACTTACTTAGTACATTCAAAGTACTGACGCATACCTTTTATGAAGTATCATTTTATGATACAGCTGCAGATTCTCAAATATAGCACCGTTAGCCAACCTCGTTCAGACTTTCCCAGTGGCATCAGTCGTGAGTCCTCATACTTCAAGGACGAAGACTATTTCTTTCAGTTCTATACTTTCTTTTATTTATACTTAGATTTAGCCAGTGGATTATCCCAATGGCTCATTAGTTGTAGTGGATTTCAGACATAGATATGGTTTTCAGACTTTCAACTCTATTTCAGATAATTTTAAACTTTGTGAGTCAGCTTTATTTTCGTTAAATGTTTTATAATAGTATTTTAAAGCTTCCTCTATCTATGATTACTTAAAATGCCAGTGTATGATAGACCAGGGTTGACTTAGGGTTACTGTGACTCTAAGTACCGTATCTCATCCAGGGTATAGACTCGGGGCGTGACAAACTTGATATCAGAGCCAGGTTTAGAGTATCCTAGGATGTCTGAAAGCTGCATCCATTAGAGTCCTTTTCATAGGTGTGAAGCGCGCCACACTTATGATGGGGAGGTTATGAGATGTTATTAGGAAAACTCCCTTTTGTTCATACTCTTTATCGTGCGTTGAAATTCAATTCCAAAGTCTTTTACCTAACTCGTGCTCTGTTTTGTTTCAGTGTGAATCATGCCTCCCAGACGTGGTAACGGAAGAAGGGCCGGTAATGCTGACCGACCTGCTCCAGCAGCTCCAATAGCCCCTCAAGATGACTCAGTATCCACAGTAGATTTCAGGGCAGCCATCCAACTACTCGCAGAAACAGTTACCAACCAGGTGATCCAGCAGGTGGTTTCGATCAACAATAATTGGTCCGCAGTAGATGCCTGAGTGCGAGACTTCACGCGGATGAACCCTCTAGTTTTTCACGGATTTAATGTGGGAGAGAACCCATAGGAGTTTGTGGATGAGAATAAGAAAGTCAACACATTATGGGTGTTAGCTCCTCTGAGAGTGCCAACCTAGCTTCCTATCAGATGAAAAGGGTAGCCAAAGTATGGTACGAACAGTGGAATGAGGGGAGGCCAGCGGAAGCAAGACTGGTGGAATGAGAGGAGTTCAATACAACCTTCCTAGAAATTTTTTTCCCTTAGGAGCTCAAGGAGGCAAAAGTGGATGAGTTCATGAACTTGAGACCTTGGGCAGCATCCAGTGTTTTGCTTGCATAATGAATAGAANCTTAGGAGCTCAAGGAGGCAAAAGTGGATGAGTTCATGAACTTGAGACATGGAAACAGAACAATAGATGAATATGCACTGGAGTTCACCAGGCTGTCTAAGTACGCTCCAGATATGGTAGCCAAGCCAAGGGTTCATAGGTGAAAATTTGTGAATGGAGTGTCGAACTTGGTCCTCAATGAGTGCAGGACTGCAATGCTTATCAAGGACATCGATCTCTCCAACCTTATTGTTCATGCCCAGTAGATTGAGGTAGAAAAGCTGAAGGACATGGAGCGAAAGAACAAGCGGGCAAGGACTGTTCAGTTAGATTATGTCCAAAAGAGGTCTGGCAGTAGTAGCCACACACAGCAGCAACAGCAGCAACAACGACAGTAGAGGGCCCCAACACCCAGCTCAGCCAGCGCCCAAACCTTTCGGTCCCGCCAAGATCGGAGGGGTAGAGCATATGGTTCTTATCCTCAGAGCTTCAGTGCTAGCAATCACTATCTAGCTTGCTTTAGGTGTGTCAAGAACCATCTGGGAGAGTGTCTTCAGGGTTAAGAGGGTTGTTTTGGTTGTGGACATTTGGGTCATCGGCTTAAAGAATTCCCATACGTAGGACGTGGAAGAGCACAATCCACCACTTCAGCAGCTCCAGCAGGCCGATTAGCTCAGCAGGCCACCACTCCAGGTACGGATGGCGATCGGTGCCAAAACTATTTTTATGCATTATCATCTCATTAGGATCAGGAGAGCTCACCTGATGTGATCACGGGTATGTTACATATTTTCCACCTAAATGTATATGCCCTACTAGATCCAGGAGACACATTATCATGTTTGACTCCCTACATAGCCATCCAATTTAATATCAGTACAGAGGTCTTCTTAGAGCCGTTTTTAGTCTTCACCCCGATTGGCTAGTCAGTTAGAGCCAGCCGAGTGTATAGAAACTGCCCAGTCTCTGTCTTCAGTAAGGTCATTCTAGTTGATCTTGTAAAGTTAGACATACTCAATTTTGACCTCATCCTTGGCATGTATAGGCTACACTCCGGTTATTCAGCGGTCAATTGCAGAACTAGAGTTGTCACATTTCAGTTCCCTAATGAGCCAGTGTTGGAGTGGGCAGGAAATAGTTAAGCGCATAAGGGTCGGTTTATTTGCTACCTTAATGCCAAAAAACTTATTTCCAAAGGGTGCATTTATCATCTAGTTCAGGTCAAAGTTTCTAGTTTTGAGACCCCAGCTATCCAGTTGATCCCAGTTGTCAGCAAGTTCGGTGATGTGTTTCCCAAAGATCTTCCCAGAATCCCTCCTAAGCAGGAAATAGACTTCTGTATAGACCTTCTCCCAAATACTCAGCCCATCTCCATTCCTCCTTACAGAATGGCTCCAAGTAAGCTTAAGGAGTTAAAAGAGTAGCTAAAATACCTTCTTCATAAGGGTTTTATTAGACCAAACATCTCTCCCTAGGGTGCTCCAGTATTATTTGTGCAAAAGAAAGATGGTACCCTCAGAATGTGTATCGATTACCGCCAGTTGAACAAGGTCACAGTCAAGAACAGGTATCCCCTACCCAGAATTGGCGACTTGTTCGACCAACTTCAGGGAGCCAGCTATTTCTCCAAAATAGATCTCAGGTCAGGGTATCATTAGCTAAGAGTCAGAGAGAGTGACATACCTAAAATAGCTTTCAGAACTCGGTAGGTCACTATGACTTTATGGTTATGTCCTTCGAACTAACTAAAGCCCTCGTAGCTTTCATGAACCTGATGAATAGAGTCTTTAAGCAGTATCTGGATATGTTCGTCATTGTATTTATCAACGACATTCTGGTATACTCTTGAAATGAGGAAAAGGATGCTAACCACCTAAAAATAGTGCTTCAGAAGCTTAGAGACTGCCACTTGTTCGCTAAGTTCAGAAAGTGTGAATTCTGGTAGAAGTCTATGACATTCCTTGGTCACGTGGTCTAGTGAGGGTATTCAGGTAGATCCTCAAAAGATAGCAGCGATGAAAGACTTGCCAAGACCTACCTCTCCAATCGAAATAAGAAGTTTCTTGGGTCTAGCCAGTTATTACCGATAATTTGTAGAAGGATTTTCCTCAATTGCATCTCCTCTGACTAAGTTGACTCAGAAAAAGGTGAAATTTCAATGGTTAGATGCGTGTGAGAAGAGTTTCTAGGAGTTAAAGACTCCACTCACTACCACTCAAGTTTTGACCTTACCAGAAGGAACAGATAGGCTGGTTGTGTATTGTGATAACTCTAGAGTTGGACTCAGTTGCGTTCTAATGCAGCGTGGCAAGGTGATAGCCTACGCCTCTAGACAACTCAAAGTTCATGAAAACAATTATCCGACTCATGACTTGGAGTTGGCAGCGGTGGTGTTTGCATTTAAAATATGGATACACTACATGTACGGGGCTCACATGGATGTTTTCACAGATCACAAGATCCTTCAGTATGTGTTCAGTCAGCAAGACATAAATCTTCATTAGAGAAGGTGGTTGGAGCTACTGAAGGACTATGACATGAGTTTGTTGTACCACCCGGGCAAAGCTAATGTGGTGGCTGATGCCCTAAGCATGTTATCTATGGGGAGTGTGGTTCATATTGAAGAGGGCAAGAAGGAACTAGTAAAGGATATTCACAGACTACCTCGGTTGGGAGTACAGTTGGTGGATTCAGCTAAGGGCGGAGTAGTAATGTAGAGCGGGTCAAATTCCTCATCGGTTGTTGAAGTTAAGTATAGACAAGATGAAGATCCCATTCTACTTAAACTAAAGTAAGCGGTCCTCAAAAAACAAATAGAAGCTTTCTATAAAGGGGAAGATGGTGTGCTGTGTTACTAGGACAGATTATGTGCACTGAATGTCGGTGATTTAAGACAACAGACACTAGCTGAAGCGCACAGTTCGAGATATTCTATCAACCCTGGTGCTACTAAGATGTACTGTGATTTACGAGATATTTACTAGTGGAACGACATGAAGAGAGACATTGCTGAAGTTATAGCTAAGTGCCCGAACTACCAGCAAGTCCAAGTAGAACACCAGAGACCAGGAGGTATGACTCAGGATATCAGCATACCCACATGGAAGTGGAAATAACTAAATATGGACTTCATTACGGGTTTACCTCAGACTCGTCGGGCAGCATGATTCATTCAGGGTGATAGTAGACCAGATGATTAAGTCAGCACACTTCCTTCCAGTTAAAACTACAGATTCAGCTGAGGACTATGCTATACACTATTCTGGAAGTTGGTCAGACTTCATGGGGTGCCCTTGTCCATCATCTCAGACAGAGGTACCCAGTTCACCTCTCACTTTTCGAAGTCCTTTCAAAAGGGGCTTGGCACCCAGGTCATGCTCAACACAACTTTTCACCCGAGACAGATGGACAAGCTTAATAGACTATTCAGATCCTAGATGATATGTTGAGCGCATGCGTGATCGATTTCAAGGGCAGTTGGGATGATCACTTGCCTCTCATTGAGTTTGCATACAACAACAACTACCACTCCAATATCGAGATGGCCTTGTTTGAGGCATTGTATGGTAGGAGGTGCAGATCTCCTATCGGGTGGTTTGAGGTTGGTGAAGCTACTCTAATCAGGCCAAGCTCAGTCCATGAAGCTATGCAGAAAGTATAACTCATCCGAAAAAGATTGAAAATAGCTCAGAGCCATCAGAAATCCTATGCTGATGTAAGGAGAAAAGAGTTACAGTTTGCAGTAGATGATTGGGTTTATTTGAAAATTTAACCCATAAAAGGAGTGATGAGATTTGGGAAGAAAGAAAAACTCAGTTCGAGATATGTGGGACCCTACAAAATTCTGAGGCAAATCGAAAATGTGGCCGATAAGTTAAAACTACCTCCAAAGTTAGCAGCCATTCACCTAGTCCTCCATGTGTCACTACTGAAGAAGTGCATTGGTGATCCAACTTCAGTGGTGCCACTGGACACTCTCTCCTACATAGAGGTCCTAGTTCAAATCCTTGACCGTTAGGTTCGTAAGCTGAGAAACAAGGAAGTCGCTTCGGTGAAAGTTTTGTGGAGGAATCAGCTAGTTGAGGGAGCCACATGGGAAGCAGAAGCAAACATGATGGCCAAATACCCTCACTTATTCCCTTCCAGTTCAATTCCAGTATCAGGTACTAAATCTCTCCTCAGTATTATGTTCAATTTTGTACGTATCAGCTCTATTTTTATTTTCCATATGCATTCTAGTTACATCAGCTCTGTTAGCATGGTTAAGTTAGTTCAGAGTCAGTTACTCCTTCAGAAATTAGTTCATAGCTTCAGTTTGAGAATTTCATCTCTTTTCCTAGTTTTAGTCTTCATTCGAGGACGAATGATCACAAGGGGGAGATATTGTAACAATCCAAAACTTTCCTAGACCAAACTAAGACATTGCATGAAAATTCAAAGGAAAAATCAGAAAATTTTCTATCTCAGACGACCTACACAACAGGCCGTTGGTAGCACCTACAGACCATTGTAAGGGTCATTTTTTGCCTATCAGATGTCCCATCTCTAAACCAGCAGGCCATCCAATAGGCCGTGGCTAGCTACAATAGCCCATGGTATACAATCGTTGATAGAGGTATAGTGAGTGTCAAAATTTAACCTTGAAGTAATGAGTGGAACCAACGGCTCGTGGTTCCTAGCAACAAGCCGTTGCTGCCACCCGTCATAAGTCCTAGGCTCCGATAGTGTTGACCACGAGTCGATACAATGACCCGTTGGTTTATCCAATGAGCCATCATTTTCTCCCGTGGTCCACTTTCTAGTGAGCTCTATTTTTGGTACATAGTTCAAACGGAAGGCTCCAACGGGTCGTGGGTTCGATCAACGACCCAGTGTGAGACCCGTGGTTCCCTTTCAGCCAGTTTTCAAAATTTTGTTCCAGGGATATTTTAGTAACTTCCCACCCATTTAGTCCCTAACTACATTGTGTAAGATATTAGAGATATTAGAGGGATTGAATGGTCTTCCCCCTCATTCCCCACTCAGACCTCTGAAAGCATCGTGAATTTCTCTCTGAAACTCTCTGAGCAAGGACTAGGGAAACCCACTTCTCCTTGGATTCTAAAAGAGTTTCTTCGGTTTTACTTACCAGGTACGTGGGAATTCAACAAGGTAATAGTTCTTCCCTTGTGTCCCTAAACCCTTGTTTAATTTCCTCTATATCAGTTATAGCCCTGTAGTTTTGAAATGTGAAAAGTTTTCAGAAAAATTTATTTGTAGATTCAAGGTGAATATTGCTCACGTTTTAGATTTTTTATTTATTCCTTCTTTATAGAGATTTCGAAAGATTGTAGCTAGTAGCAAAATTTTTCCCTAGTCATAACTCTGTAGAAATTAGAAACTTGTGGGTTGAAGTAGTTTCCCAGAAGTGTGGTTCCATCAGTTTTAGAAGAATATGTATTTAATTTATGTTATAAATTCAGTTAGAATAATTTCAGTCTAGTTCAGCCAGATTTTAGCAACCTCAGTGTTGTCTAGAAATATGTCAGCTGATCAATTTGACTATAGAAATTCTTGAGGTGTATGTGATACCTCCCAATTATCAGTATTAGACTCAGTATCATATTTTAATGGTTATTTAGGCGGTCATGACACTTTCAGTTAAGCAGCTCTGACCAGCCTTAGGACCCTAGATTCATATTGCAGTCTGTTCTTTAGACGGTTACGACGCTTCCAGGTAAGTAGCTTTGACCAGTCTGAGAACACTAGTTTCAGAATCAAACCCGAAAGGACTCTCAGGGTACTTGCAGATAGGTGTTCCTGATTGGTCTTGGGCCCCAGTTTAGAGTTATCTTCTTAGTAGTCAGTCTAGAAATATCTAATGAGAGTAGGACTTATCATCGAGTGGACTGGGGTTCCAGCACACGCAGGTTCCCTGAACTACGCTGGCAACGTAGTGTAACACCTCGAATGTTTCTAAGATCAGATTCTAGTTTAAAGGAAGAATTCAGGCAGCAGATGGAAAATGTTTTGTCTCAGAATGAGTAGGGGGCCGACTCTTTAGGAGACCCCACCAGCCGTGGTCAGACTCGTGGGGAGTAGTCAAGAAGGAATCTTAGAGCAGTGGCCACAGATGGCCAAACGAGTCGTTAGGTAACCCCACGACTCGTTAGGTCAGCCGTTAGGTGAAGCTATGAATTTTTGGTGTGGGCTTGAGGCCATGAAGACCACGGAAGGAGGGACGAGTCGTCATGTACCTGATGACTCGCCAAATTACTCGTGAGGAGGGAAGAGCAGAAAAGGAACTTGAACCAGTGCACTCCACGACTCGGTCCCCACGAGTCATTACCAGACCCCACGACTCGTCGGGTGCCTCGTGGGGTCTGGCAGAGTGATTTTTCCTGCATTTTTCTGGGGCATTTTCATAAATTTCTGTGCTTTTAACTTCTTTACTACATCGTTTTGAGTACTATGTGTGACGTTTTAAGTGTGTCTCCTAGTCTAATGTCTCATTCTCTCAAAATACTCTCTCAAAACATTCTTCCTCCTCTCCTCTCAAGATTCAAGGAATTCACCAAGGTGTTCATCAAAGCTTCAAGAGGAAATTTCGAGCAGGGTTTCTTCTACTAGGTATGCGGGTCTTTTAAAAAGGATAATCTTCCATCCTTGTGCCCCAAAATGTTTTTATGAAAAATACCCAATTTCAATTATTCTAGAAAAACATGACCTATGGTTTTGTGAAATGGGTGATTCTTCTATATTTCTTTAAATTTTGAGACCCATTAGGATTATGAGATTTATTATGATATATAATAATTGGGTTACTTGAATTATGTGTTGGATGATGAGAAATGTGCGAGATTATAGAATGACTTCATAAAATGATTTGAACATTGAATGAGGCTTTCTTATTATTCACTCTATTACTGTAATTACTTGCATCTGTGTATGTGAAGATTGAATTACTTGCATCTATGATTAGATATGTGAAGATTGAATGATTATCCCTAAGAACATGAATGCGCCATTGATAACTATGTTGAGATGAGATTAGAGTTTATGGGCTTGAAAAATTGAAAGTAAATTATGTAGTATCCCTATGTTTTTGGTGGAATTGATTGAGTATGAGGTAAATCTATGATAATGGACTAATTGATGCATTTTTCTCATGAATTGAAGTAAATCTCGAAATGGGTTTTATGAAATAAAAATGTATGCTTCTTCCATACTCTTGTTATAGATGTTTAGGTTATGAGTAAGTATACGACTTCCCGTAAATCTAGAATATATGAATCAATGTATGCATGTTAAGATACGAATTGGATCTATGGGTCACGAATGAGTTATGATACATGTTGAATGATATGAAACTGTACTTAATGAGGTGGAAGTATAATGCATGATGTGAATTTATAGATACTCACTAATGTAGGATGTTTGAAGAGACACTGATGTGGCTCTATTACAATATGAATTATGTTGATAAAGCATGAGATTGATATTATCAGAATGTTGGGCTTGTTGTTAATAGAAAGTAGCCCCCATCCTTCCGAAATGAATGTTGTAAGATGAAACCAGTGTATGTTTATGTTTCTGGATAGCTATAGTAGCATAGACCAGATAGATGATGTTAGATCAGTACTCCTCCTGTTCTAGTTAGCCATGGACTCTCCATAGCCGAGTTTCCCTTGGTCAGCTCGGGATCCTCCATAGTAGAGAGTGACTTTCTAGTTCAGTCGGGATCCTCCATAGCAGAGAGTGACTCCCTAGTTAAGTCGGGATCCTCCATAGTAGAGAGTGACTCCTTAGTTCAGTCGGGATCCTCCATAGTAGAGAGTGACTCCCTAGTTCAGTTGGGATCCACCATAGTAGAGAGAGTGACTCCCTAGTTCAGTCAGGTTCCTCTGTAGTAGAGGATGATCTCTTTAGTTCAGATGGGACTCTCCATAGTAGAGGATGACTCCCTTAATTGTGTTATCAGCATGATCAAGTTCTGTATGATTCAGATTTCAGATTATAACAGATGTAATATGATGAGAATCAGGTTCAGTTGTTAGCAGTGATCCAGTACAATGTGTGATGCCATTTTAAGATTCAACTCTTACTAAACGTTTAGAACTTGACCCTTATGCATGAGTTCGATGATGTATCATAAAGTGAGATTTAAAGTAAAGTTTCATGTATATATGTGTACATGAATCATAAGAGNGTTTCATGTATATATGTGTACATGAATCATAAGAGGATAATGGCGTGTTAACCAGTTATGTTGATATACTTTTTTATTTCCTTATTGTATATTTGTATATTTAAGTATTTATGTTATCCCGCATGATCAGTACATTCCAAGTACTGACCGTATGCCTTTTGTGCTATATCATTTCATGATATAGATTCAGGTCTCCAGAATCAGTCTCGTAGTTAGATACGCTCCCTTCCGTCTCAACTGCCAGTGGTGAGTCCTCATCTCCCTAGGACATGATTTATGTTTATTCTTTCTTTATGTTTCTATTTCATATTTTAGGAGTTAGTTGGGGGCTTGTGACAGCAACTCATCGGTTTAGTAGAAGGCTTTCAGACTTGTCTAGACAGATTCAGCGTTGTATCTAAGTATTGTTAAAAGTTGTTCTTATGGTGTTTATTATATTCTTGCTATTGGCTTCCGCTTATTCATGTTGTTAGTTATTTCTATTGTTAAGTGATATGAAATGATTATGCCATGGGTTGAGTTGGAGCCTTTCGGGGTTTATTATCCCGTGCTACAGCTAGGGTGTAAACTCGTGTAGTGACAAACATGGTATCAGAGAAAAGGTTTAGAGTTCCCTAGGGTGTCTAAAAGACGCGTTAAGTAGAGTGTTCATCATTGTGTGAAGCGTGCCACACCTATGACGGGGAGGCTACGAGACATTTTAGGAATGTTCCCTTTCTTCATGATTCATATCATGCATAGAGTTTGAAGCTCTAAACAATTCCTTCCCTTACTCGTGCTTTACGCACTCGCAGATAATGCCTCCTAGACTAGAAAATGGAAGTAGAAATGGTAATGATCGCCAACAGGTACCACCAGCCCCGGCAAACCCGTGGACGACCATGTTACCCATGGCGAGTTTTGGGAAACTCTTAATATATTGGCACAGGCCATGATTGCCCAAATTAACCAGCAAGCTATGGCTCGTATTCCCCAGAATGGGAATGTAGTGGCGAAAAGGGTAAGAGATTTTCTCCGAATGAACCCACCTGAGTTCTTGGTGTCGAAAGTAGATGAGGACCCATATGAGTTCTTGGAAAAGACTCAAAAGATTACTCACATCATGGGAGTGATGGTAATTGAGAGCACAAACTTAGCCTCCTACCAGCTAAAAGGAGTTGCTTATATATGGTTTTGTTAGTGGAGGGATAGTCGAGGGATTGGAGTAGGCCTCGTAGGTTGGGATGAATTTAAGACAGTGTTCCTGGACAGGTTCTTCCCTAGAGAGTTGAGGGAGGCTAAGGTGGAAGAGTTCATCAACCTGAAACAAAATAAAATGACAGTTCAAGAGTACGTGTTGGAATTTACCCGTCTATCCAAGTATGCCCCGGAGATGGTAGTGAACCAGAGGGCCTGAGTGAGCAAATTTGTGAATGGAGTGTCAGACTCCTTAGTTAAAGAGTACAGGACCGCTATGTTTCACAGGGATATAGACTTTTCATGTTTGGTGATATTCCCGCAGCAAATGGAGGCGGAGCAGGTGAAGAAAAAGGAGAGAGAGGCCAATAGGGCCAGGGTAGGAGAATGAGAGTTCTCTTCTCCAAGGATGAGTGGTGGACACCGCTCATTTTCCCAGCAGAAGTTGGCATCCCCAGCATTTTCAAAAGTTAGTGCTCCATACAAACCTAGAGTAAGGGAGATTACATATCCGTTGTGTAGCAACTATGGGAAGCACCACTTGGGAGAATGTATGGATTGATTAGATGTTTGCTTCTGGTGTGGCCAGTCGGGCCATAAGCACCGAGACTGCGTAGCGGCAAAATGAGGCAAGAGTAGATCCTCGGCCATTTCTTTAGTAGCACCGATAGCCTACCCATTTCAGTAGGGTGCGTCATCTAGCTTGGGTGGCGGACGTCGTCAAAACTGCTCTTTTGTCGTGACAGCACACCAGGATAAGGGAAAGTCGCCACTAGTGGCCACAGTTATGTTGTGAATCTTGCATAACTCTTTGTATGTTTCTAGCCCCAGAACCCCAATGTTAAATAAGGAGCTTGTGATTGTTGTTGAGAAGAAGTTGTCGATGTGTGATGTGAATAGTTGTTAATGTAAGAATGGTTGTGATGGTTAGAGGTGAAAGGGGGGAGCTTCGAGTTAGTGAATTAGTCCTAACCTTGAGAAATATTCAGAAGCCTTAGAATGATGGCTTTAAGCTAAGGGGATATGGTAAACATGTGAGATTAGTCGGATCTTGATTATGATAGTAGGGAAGTCCTAACCCTAGTAGTCATGGTATGTCAATCCCTTCAGGTCTAGATAATTTCTCTAGTAGTTCGGTTGAAGTTAAGTTATGTCCATCCCTATGTGCGGACTCCCAGAATTTCTATATAATCGCTTCAGACAGTGATGCCGATCTTACTTCACGAATCCTTTAGGCTCATTTTTGTGTTACAAAATCAGTTATGTGTGTTAAATCATGTTTCCTGGTATGATCAGCCCAAACTCAGTCTCTAGAATATGTGTAGTAGCCCAACAGACTCAGGTTATCTCATGTATGTGCTCAGTTTAGATATCATGAATGATTCGTGCTCATGAGACCTTCAATTGAAGTCAAACCAGATATTATGAATTCTAACCCTGTATCAGAAAGTGACTTAATAGGAAGGCTCAGTCCATACCAGTTTAGTTTCAGTAAAAGGGGAAGAATCCTTTTCAGTTCTATATAGTTCTATGTTAGTTTCATGTCCTTCGGTCTCTTTTGTGCTATATCATGCATGTATGATTCAGATATTTAGTTCAGCTATGTAAGATCAGCCCTGATTCAGATACTCCATCAGTTTCTATTGTAAATGTTCAATATTTGCGATATCAGTTCTTTCCCCAACTTTTTGAGTATGCTTAGCCAACATTCGAGGATGAATGTTCCCAGGGGGGAGATATTATAACACCCCGAATGTTTCTAAGATCAGATTCCAGGGTTAAAGGAAGAATCCAAGTAGGAGATGGAATTTTTTTTTACTCAGACGAGTAGGGGGACGACATGTTAGGAGATCCCATGAGTCGTGGTCAGACTCGTGGGGAGTAGTCAAGAAGGAAGCCTGGAGCAGTGGCCGCAGATTACCCAATGAGTCATTAGGTCGGTCGTTAGGTGAAGCTATGGATTTTTGGTGTGGGCTTGAGGCAGTGAAGGCCACAAAAGAAGTGACGAGTCGTCATGTACCTAACGACTCGTCAAGTTACCCGTGAGGAGGGAAGAGCATAAAAGGGACTTGAACTAGTGCACTCCACGACTCGATCCCTACGATTCATTAACAGACCCCACGACTCGTAGGGTGCCTCGTGGGGTTTGGCAGAGTGATTTTGACTGCATTTTTCCAAGGGAATTATCGTAAATTTCTATGCTTTTAACTTCTAAAATACTTCATTTTGATTACTATATGGGACATTTTAAGGGTTTCTCCTAGTCTAATCTCTCATTCTCTCAAAATACTCTCGCAAACCCTTATTCCTCCTCTCAAGATTCAAGGATTTCACCAAGGTGTTCATCAAAGCTTCAAGAGGAAATTTCGAGTAGGGTTTCTTCTACCAGGTATTTGGGTCTTTTAACAAGGATAATCTTCCATCCTTGTGCCCCAAAATGTTTTTATCAAAATGCCCAATTTCAATTATTCTAGAAAAGCATGACCTACGACTTTGTGAAATGGGTGATTCTTCTATATTTCTTTAAATTTGAGACCCATTAGGATTATGAGATTTATTATGATGTAGAATAATTAGGTTACTTGAATTATGTGTTGGATGACGAGAAATATGCGAGATTATAGAATTTCTTCATAGAATGACTTGAACTTTGAATGAGGTTTTATTATTGTTCACTCAATTATCGTAATTACTTGTGTCTATTTCTAGATATGTGAAGATTGAATTACTTGCATCTATGATTAGATATTTGAAGATTGAATTATTATCCCTAAGAACTTGAAAGCGCCATTGATAACTTTGTTGAGATGAGTTTAGAGTTTATGGGCTTGAACAATGGAAAGTAAATTATGTAGTATCACTATGTTTTCAGTGGAATTGATTGAGTATGAGGTGAATCTACGATAATGGCCTAATTAATTCATCCTTCTCATGAATTGAAGCAATTCTTGAAATAGGTTTCATGAAATGAAAAAGTATGCTTCTTCCATAATCTTGTTGTAGATTTTTAAGTTATGAGTAAGTATATGGCTTCCCGTAAATCTAGAATATATGAATCAATGTATGCATGTTAAGATGCGAATTGGAGCTATGGGTCACGAATGACTTATGATACATGTTGAATGATATGAAGCCGAAAATAATGAGGTGGAAGTATAATGCATGATGTGAATTTATGGATACTCACTAATGTAAGATGTTTGAAGAGACACTGATATGGCTCTAGGGCGATATGAATTATGATGATAAAGCATGAGATTGATATTTTCAAAATGTTGGGCTTGTTGTTAGTATAAAGTAGCCCACATCCTTGCAAAATGAATGTTGTAAGATGTAACCAGTGTATGTTTTTGTTTCTGTCTAGCTGTAGTAGCATAGACCAGATAGATGATGTCAGATCAGTACTCCTCATGTTCTACTTAGCCAAGGACTCTGCGTAGCAAAGAGTGACTCCCTAGTTCAGTCGGGATCCTCCATAGAAAAGATTGATTCCCTAGTTCAGTCGAGATCCTCCATAGTAGAGGTTGACTCCCTAGTTCAGTTGGGATCCTCCTTAGTAGAGAGAGTGACTCCTTAGTTTAGTTAGGTTCCTCCGTAGTAGAGGATGATCTCCTTAGTTTAGATGGGACTCTCTATAGTAGAGGATGACTCCCTTAGTTATGTTATCAGCATGATCCAGTTGCGTATGATTCAGATTTCAGATTATAACAGATGTAATATGATGAGAATCAGGTTCAGTTGTCAGCAGTGATCCAGTACATTGTGTGATGCTAGTTTCAGATTCAGCTCTTATTAAACATTCTGGACTTGACCCTTATGCATGAGTTCGATGAGGTATCATAAAGTTAGATTTAAAAGAAAGTTTCATGTATATATATGTGTATATGAATCATAAGAGGATAATGGCATGTTAACCAGTTATGTTAATGTACTTGGTTATTTCCTTATTGTATATTCGTATATTTAATTATTTATGTTGTCCCGCATGCTCAGTACATTCCAAGTACTGACTGCACGCATTTTGTGCTATCTGTTTCATGATATAGATTTAGGTCTCCAGAATCAGTCTCATGGTTAGATACGCTTCCTTCCCTCTCAGCTGCCAGTGGTGAGTCCTCATCTCCCGAGAATGTGATTTATGTTTATGTTTTCTTTATGTTTCAGTTTCAGATTTTAGGAGTTAGCTGGGGGCTTGTCCCAGCAACTCATCAGTTTAGTGAAAGGCTTTCATACTTGTCTAGATAGATTTAGTGTTGTATCTAAGTGTTGTTAAAAGTTGTTGTTAGGGTTTTTATTAGATTTTGACTATTGGCTTCCTCTTATTCATGTTGTTAGTCGTTTCTATTGTTATGTAATTGATGTCATGTGGATTTGCAACACTTTCGATTCTCAAAACATAGAAAATAGCATGGACTTAGGTGTGTTTATGTGGATATAAGGCACTTTTCCTTTGGTTTAAGGATAAATTGGTGTTGGACCTAAAAATTGCAAAAGAAAGCCTGAAGTATGAAAAATAGGCTCAAAGTGCAGATAAAAGTCGAGGTGTAGGAAGGACCTACGAGTCATACTGATGGCCGTGAAAAGTTGCAGAAGGCTAGAATTTAAGAGATGCAATGTACGATTCGTACCAAGCTGGTACGAGTCGTGGTGTTGAAGTCGTGATAAAATTCAGAAAATTTGCATAAGAGACTGACTCCTGCTATTGAGAGAAAGTACGACCCGTGGGAAGAAGGTACGAGTCGTATCATGATGGTCGTGATGAACTTCATAACAATTCCAAAGTTTCAAAATCAAACCATGGGAGCTTAGTACAGATCGTAGGATGGAGGTACGGATTTGTTACTCCTCATAAATTCTTGACATTTAGATGGCTTACTCGCGTGTTGGTTAAGAGTTTTTGAAGGCCATACATTCTGGTGAAGGGCTTGGGGAAAGACCGGATAAGCGACACGTCGAACCATCGCAAGAGGAGGCTGGCAGACCTCCTCTGCGATGGCCAACGTACCATGGAGGCTCACCTACGCGATGGCCAACGTGCCACAGAGGCTCACCTCTACGATGGCCAACGTGCCACCGAGGTGAGGTGCAGCCCCAAGTATAAAAGCCCCCAAACTTCGATTTTAAGTGACAAATTCATAAAATTTCCAGAGAATAATAGAGAGTACATGAGAAAACAGAGGGCACGAAGGTTTTATAGAAATTTCCTTCCGATTACGCTGTTATATATGGTCCAAACTCGGTATAACCTTGGGTAGTGAGGTATTAAGCAGCACGGAGCATTCCTACGGGTTTAGTTTCATGAAATTCGGCCGGCGGACCGTCGTGCTACCGAGCTAAGGTAAGTGGAATTGCTCAAAATTAGTGTTGATATACTCCTAGCCCTAAAGTAAGCATTTCTCCCTTCTGGACTTTCGAGAAATAGCGAGTTTTCGGCCGTTTTTCGATAAGCCAAAGTTTGGGCTATATATATATATTAAAGTGATATTTTCTTCTAGAATATTGATGAATTTAGTTCTAACTGTTGTAATTATGAATGCAGTTGGGAGAAATAGCTGGATACTGGCCAAGTTACGCAAGTTAGCCAAGAAGTCAGAGATCGAGGTATGTAAAGCCAGTTCCTTCAGCAAGTTAGTAATCCTAGTATAGTAAGTAGAGTGAATTCTAAGAGAAAGAATCCAGAAGTCGAGTATTGAGTCCAGTATGAATCTAGCAAGCATGTTTTATGTTATTATGCTATATTCAGAATAAAA
>JACEIK010009317.1:0-15920 GCA_018107945.1 Datura stramonium
TCTCATCACGTGTGTTAGCCATTTTCACAAATATGTAACATAAACACATGAAAACACACATAATTTGTTCTCAAAACATAGTAAAGTGTGGGCAAAATACGTCTATGAAGTGTGTAAGCACGCTCTTCATCAATAAACATGGGTAACTTGAAAACATGCTTTTCATCAATAATATCTCATCATACTTGAACATTCATCATAAATCTCAACTTTCATGCACTTCTCATAAATAGGCATTTTAATTTATAAAGCTTGAAAATATGATTATAATTGAAAACACCTGCAAAATTTGCCCATAAATCATAATTCAATAATAGAAACATATTTAAATCATACCCATGTAAAAAATTAGGAATTTCATGCATTGGGTTAAAATCCCATAGAATCAACATATGAATTTTCATGATTTAGAGAGGGATTGGGCATGGGTGTGAATGAATTCACCCATTCATAACCCTACATACCTGATAGGATCTGATTCTACCAATTTTTTGATTGCCCAATGAAGAATTGAAGAAAAACCTGTAGAGAACCTAAGCTTGAGCACCTTCTAAGCCCTCAACTTGCATGCATGAATGTGAATGAGCCTAGAATGAACTTACCCCTCATAAAATGCCTATTTCGAGCTTAAAACGACGTAGTTTAGGACCCTAGGGCTTAGGAATGATGAAAATAAACTTAATGAAAATCCTGAAAAAATTGAACTGCCAGTGACAACAGACGTCAGTATGATCTGTTGTGAGCTCCTATGGTCCGTTGTTACTCCCTGAATCCAGGTATTTGATCCCTCACCACAACTGGATAGCATGGGTCATTTCTAGCTCAAATGACTCGTTTCTACCAGTCGTCGTCACCACTGCCTTAGCCTGGGATCCGTTTGAATGACTGCTGACGACGGTCCGTTATTACCTGCAACGTGTTGTTCCATGACTTGTTACTTCCTCCTTGACCAAGGACCAATTTCACCACGACCACATCCAACGACTTGTTACACCGATCAACGGGTCGTTCCTAGACCCGTTACTCCAAACTTTAAACCTACAGTACCTCATTACGGACACATCCAACGAGTCGTTGGTGGCAGCAATGATTCGTACCACGACCCGTTCTGAGAATATTTTCCATATTTTCTGCTACTTTCCATTTTTAAATCCCGGTTTTAGACTTGGGCACTTCCGTGGTATTACAATGTCTCCTCCTTGGGAACATTTGTCCATGAATATGGGAAAACATACAAAAAACAGAGAAATGCAATCATCATACTCAATTACTGATCATACAAGCTGAAAACTAATGGAATGACTAACTCCGATTTAAACTACATGACTAAACTGAATTCATGAATCATACACACATTCATTTACATGATAGAAACTGGGGTACATGAACTGAATACGAAACTGAATAAGGTTTTAGGAAAACAACTGATACCTCAAGCTGGGACCGAGCCGGTAGAGAACAAATGTGGGTATCTAGCCATCATAACTGCCTCGGCTTCCCACGTAGCTCCCTTCACATGCTGATTCCTCCATAAAACTTTAACTAAAGCTACTTCCTTGTTTCTTAGCCTTCGAACCTGTCAATCCAGTATTTCCACCGGAACCTCCTCTGTTGAGGAGTTACTGGGACAAACCCCCAGCCAACTCTAAGTCTAAACAAAATAATAAGAAACTGAAGAAAGAAGTTATGCCCTCGGATGATGAGGACTCACACTTCGACTTTTGAGGTGGAATACTTTGAACTGTGATAGCTATCTGTGTTGAGCCTGAGAACCTGCAGCTGTATCATGAAATGATACAACATAAAAGTATGCATCAGTACTTTGAATATACTGAGTATGCGAGAGAAACATAACCTAAGATAAGAAATACAATACTGAATTTAGAAAACATTCAAGAACCGTCTAAAGCTGTTGAACTGAGTATTGATATAATGGGATGGTCTAAAAGACCTTGTCTGACGATCAGGCATGCTCTAAGTCTGATTCTAATCTGAACTGAGCTAAACTGAACTGAACTGGATTGAACTATACTGAACTGGACTAACTAGTGGGAGAGTCTCTAACCGACATATAACCACGTGAGCTAGACGTGGAGTCTGATGTATACACCCCATCAGTAGGACCCAATATACCTTGTCAGGGTATAAAGGTATGAACTGGGTGATCACAAAAGTCTGGAGCCAAATAGGCCAATAATCTAAAACGGAATCCTACGCTGGCAACGTAGTTCTAGGAACCTGGGTGCGCTGGAACCTCGGTCCGCTCGCTGCTAAGTCCTACTCCCACTGGAAATCCTATTCTGAACTACTAAGCTGATAGCCTGAAACTGGGGTCCAAGACTAGTCAGAGACGCATAATTGAAAGTACCCTGAGAGTCTTATCGGACCAGATGCTGAAACTGGATTCTAAGACTGGTCAGAGCTGCTTATCTGGAAGCGTCGTAACCGTCTAAAGAACAACTTATGCTGAACTAGGGTCCTGGGGCTGGTCAGAGATATAACTGGAATGTCATGACTGCCTAATGGACCAATTAATCTGAGTTCTAAGTCTGATTCTGATAACTGAGAGGCACTATTGATGCCTCAGGGAAATCTAAAGTCAAACTAAGTGGTTGACAATTTCTTAATAGTTCTGAAGGAATCTCACATTTTTACTAAACTGAGCTACTGAGTAGCTAATAGAGATTTCAACTCATTCTGACAACACTGGAATTTCATAGCATGGAAATCACTCAAGAATTTAAGAGAAATTAACATCTGACAGGGCTAGAATCTTTCTCATACATAAATATTTTGCTCATCATCTAAGTATTAAAATTTCAAGGAAATTAAGCCCAAAACATACTTCATTCAACAAACAACAATTTATATGCACTGATCTTTTCTCGAAATTTTGGACTGGAATTCACTATTTCAATATTCTAGGTAATTTTTGTACAAACTGATGGAAAATCATATCAATCATAACGGGGATATTGTTCTATAAGAAATTAACGAACAATGACATGCAACATCTTGTACTCGAAAATTCAGGGCTAAAAACTAATAGAAACTAGTAGAGGTTTTTTTGGGGACACAAGGGAAGAACAATTCCCTTGTTGAATTCCCACGTACCTGACGAAAATTTAAGAGAAAATTGCTTGGAAATTGAAGAAGAACTATCTGCCCTAGCTGATGCACTGAACTTCTCTGAGAGGAACTCTGCGTACTTTTTCTTGGAAGTCTGAGTGGGGAATGAGGGAAAGAACCCATTACCCCCACTAAAATGTCTGACACTGAAGCTAAAACGACGTGGTTTAGGGTCCAAAAGCATATAAAAGTCGAATTTTCCCTTAATGAAATTTCCCTGAAAAACAGTTCTTGCCCCGACCACGAGTCATACCACAAAGTCACGACTCATGGTCACCTCTCATGGTCACCTCACCACTTTTCAATCTTCTGAATCTGGCCACGACTCGTAGTACCATCCTACGGGTCATACTGTCAATCGTGGTACCATCCACCCATACCAAATACGACTTAACCATGACTCCTCATCATGACTCGTTGCTACATCCTACGAGTCGTACCATGACCCGTGACGACTCACTCTGGCACCCCTAAGAATTTCACCATGAGTCATACCTACGCGTCATGATTCGTAGGACCACCCATGATATGACCTCAGGCTCCCGAAATTCATCACGACTCGAGTCACGAATCGTAGGTCCTCACCACAATTCGTACCTCCAGTCGTCCTGGTGCAAAATTCCAGATTTTTCTGTAGTTTCCAACTTTAACTCCCGGGTCTATTCTTAGGCCCTTCTAGGGTATTACATCCACCAAGACAACTAACCTCCTCATAACTAAGGTTGTCCTTCACATCGACTCTGTCCATCGGGAAAACTAGAGCTGGATCACCCAAACACTTATTTAAGAGCGATACATGAAAAACAAGATGCACAAAGCTAATTCTGAGAGTAACTCTAACTCATAGGCCACTTTGCCCACGCGTCTCACAATTCGGTATGGGCCTACATATCGGGGACTGAGTTTTCCCTTCTTTCTGGACCTCATCACTCCCTTCATGGGAGACACCTTCAGAAACACCCAATCATCCACTTTGAACTCAAGTTCCCTCCTCCTTACATCGACATAGGACTTTTGACGACTTTGAGTCGTTTTCAACCTATTCCGTATGAGCTGAACTTTCTCCATGGCCTCATGGACTGAATCTAGTCCTATCATCACAGCTTCACCAACTTCAAACCAACCAATAGGATATCTATATCTCTTCCCATAGAGAGCCTCGAACGGAGCCATTTGAATGCTAGAATGGTAGCTGTTTTTGTATGCAAACTCGATAAGAGGCAAATGGTCATCCCAACTACCCTTGAAGTCTATCACACATGCTCTCAACATGTCCTCGAGAGTCTGAATTGTCCGCTCTGGTTGACCATCCATTTGTAGGTGAAATGCTATATTGAGCTTAACCTGAGTACCCAATCCTTTTTTAAACGACCTCCAAAATTGAGAGGTAAACTGAGTATCTCTGTCCGATGTGATGGAAAAGGGCACTCCATGCAACCGAACTAGCTCTTGGATGTATAGTTTGGCATACTCTTCCGCTGAATCAATGGTTTTGACCGGTAGAAAATGAGCCGTTTTAGTCAACCTGTCTACCACAACCCAAATGGAGTCATATTGTCTATGAGTGCGAGGAAAACTTGTAATGAAGTCCATATTGATCTCTTCCAATTTCCAAGTAGGAATGCTAATATCCTGAAGCACACCTCCCGGCCTCTGGTGCTCAACCTTCACTTACTGACAATTCGGGCATTTAGCTACAAATTATGCGATGTCCTTCTTCATGCCATTCCACTAATAGACTTCCTATAGGTCATGGTACATCTTGGTACCTCCTGGATGTATCGAATATCTGGAACCGTGAGCCTTATGCAACATCCGACTTCTCAAATCATCAACGTCCGGGACATGCAAGCGAACTTGATATCGAAGTACCCCATCTCCCCCTTTGGAGAAGACCTCTACCTTCTGATTCCGAATGGCTTCCTTTAACTTTACCAAAATAGGGTCCTCTTCTTGCCTAGCTTTTACATCAGTCACCAAGGACGATTCTGATCCATTTTGAACAATAACACCGCCATCGGTCAAGTCAACCAAACGAACTCCCAACCTTTCAAGTCAATGCACATCCTTCACCAGCTCTTCTCTCCCTTTATCCACATGGGACACACTTTCCATGGAGAGTCTACTAAGTGCATTTGCTACTACATTAGCCTTGCCCGAATGGTAAATGACACTCATGTTTTAATCCTTGAGTAGCTCCAACCACCTTCCTTGCCGTAGATTTAGGTCCTTCTAGGTAGACACATATTGTAAACTCTTATGGTCCGTAAACACATCTACATAGACCCCGTACAAATAGTGTCTCCATATCTTCAAGGAGAATACAACCGCTACTAATTCAAGATCATGCATCAGGTAATTCCTTTAATGAACCTTTAACTGCTTGGAAGCATATGCTATGACTTTATCATGCTGCATCAATACACAACCAAGGCCGATCCTAGAAGCATCACAATACACCACAAATCCACCGGTACCCTCTGGTAGGGTTAACACCAGTGCTGAGGTAAGTCGAGTCTTCAACTCCTGAAAGCTTCTCTCACAAGCCTCCGACCATTAGAACTTCACTTTCTTTTGTGTCAATTTGGTCAATGGCACTGCAATGGACGAAAACCCCTCAACAAATCTCCGATAATAACCAGCTAAGCCCAAAAAGCTCTGAATATCTGAAGGATTCACCGGTCTAGGCCAATTCTTCACCGCTTCTATTTTCTGAGAGTCCACCTTTATGCTCTCGCTTCATACCACATGGCCCAAAAATGCCACCGAGTTCAACCAAAACTTGAACTTGCTGAATTTAGCATATAGTTGGAGATCCTTGAGAGTCTATAACACCACCCTCAAATGAGCGGCATGCTCATCCTCGCTCCGAGAATATATCAGGATGTCATCAATAAACACGATCATGAACATATATAAGTATGTCTTGAACACCCTATTCATTAAGTTCATAAAAGCTGCAGGAGCATTCGTTAGTCCCAAAGATATAACTACAAACTCATAATGACCATACCGCATCCTGAAGGCAGTCTTCGGGATGTCACTTTCCCCAAACCTTGAGCTGATGGTATCCGGATCTGAGGTCTATCTTCGAAAAGCATTTAGCACTCTGAAGCTGGTAAAAAAAATCATCAATCCTAGGTTGAGGATATCTGTTCTTGATGGTGACCTTGTTCAATTGTCAATAATCAATACACATATGAAGCGAACCATCTTTCATTTGGACAAAGAGAATTGGTGCACCCCATGGGGATTTGCTCAGTCTAATGAAACCCTTATCCAAAAGGTCCTTCCGCTGCTCCTTCAACTCTTTTAACTTGACTGGGGTCATTCTGTAAGGAGGAATAGATATAGGTTGCATATTAGGAAGAAGGTCAATACCAAAATCAATTTCTCGCTCGGGAGGGATTCTCGGTAAATCATCTGGGAAGACTTCTGGATACTTGCATACTACTGGAACTGACTGGATAGTCAAGGTCTCGGACGTAGCATCCTTAACCCTAACTAGTTGCTATACACAACATTTGGAGATCATCTTTCTAGCCTTAAGGTAGGAAATGAAATGACCTACAGGCACAACTGAACTACCCTTCCACTCAATGACTAGCTCACCCGGTAATCTGAACTTGACTGCCCGAGTTTTATAATTAACTGAGGCATAACATGAAAATAGATAATCCATGCCAAGGATAACATCAAAATTGGTCATGGATAACTCTACTAGATCTGCTGAGGTGACTTTTTAAAGGACTGTTACCGGACAACTCCTATATAACTGTCTAGCTACAACTGAATCACCTACTGGAATAGAGACCGAGAAGGGTTCTGACAAGATTTAGGGACTGACTCCGAAATTACTAGCCATATAAGGTGTCACAAAAGACAAGGTAGCCCCTGGGTCTAACAAAGCATATGCATCAATATGGAAAATTTGTAACATACCAGTGACTATATCCAGGGAGACCTCCTGCTCCTGGCGAGATGCTAAGGCATATAATCTATTTTGGCGTTGACCGCCATCTATGCTAGTAGATGCCCCTTGCTGGGCGGCGCGTGCGGGTGGAGCTGCTGAACTGGAAGCTGGGCCTAGGCCCTTATCATTGCCTTGTCTAGCTGTTGGGCAATCTATGAGCATATATTCGGGCTTCCCACACTCGAAGCAAGCACCTGTACCCACCAAGCACTGACCCGTGTGCCCCCGACCACACCTGCCGCAAACTGGGATACTGGAATCCGCGGGCCTGCTGCTCTGACCCCTAGAGCCTGATGTTCGCTCTCTCTGGTCGTGCCTAGGTTTCGACGGAACACTCATCGCTGAAGATGTTAGGGCTGAAGATCTTTGGTGGGTCTGCTGTCAGTGCCCACCACCTGGCCTCGGCTGAGAGAACCTATAGCTCTCCGTCCTGGCCCTCTTGGCCTCTCTCTCCCTCAGATGCTCCGCCTCCATCTGCTGGGTGTACAAGACTATCCGAGGGAAATTCATATCCTGATGGAGCATGGAGGTTCTGCAATCCTTGTCTAAATAGACCGTCACCCCATGAACAAACCTGCTCACTCGTGTCCTCTGATCAACCACTAACTCTGGGGCGTACTTCGACAAACGAGTGAACTCTAGAGCATATTTCTGCACTATCATCTTCCCCTTCTTAAGATTCATGAATCGGCTGCCTTCAAGTCTCTCATCTCGCGAGGGAAGAACCGATCTAGAAAAGAAACATGAAACTCCTTCCAACTGATAGGGCCTGCTCCGACTGCCTTGCTATCCTTCCACTGTCTAAACCAAATGTATGCGTCCCCCTTCAACTGATATGAGGCCAAATCATCACACTCTACTCCATTCACCCCCATGATCTAGGTGATCTTCACAATCTCATCGATAAACTCATGTGGGTCCTCGTCCACCTTGGACCTAAGAAACTCTGGTGGGTTCATCCTTAAGAAATCTCTGACTTGTGTTGCCGCAGGATTCTCGTTCTGCGGGACATGCGCCACTGCCTACTGGTTGACCTGCGCGGTCAAGGCCTGCGCTAGCATTTGAATGGCTTTCCGGAATTCAACATGGGCAACCGACTCTGGTGCATGGTGCTCCTGGACTGGTAAGGCTTGTTGGTGCCCGTCCCCATTGCCATCCTCATGGCCATTTCCATTTACATTCCTTCTTCCGTTAACTCTTCAGGGAGGCATGATTCTACAATCGCGAATAGCATGAGTTAGGAGGATAGAGAGACATTTCACCACACGGCATAGATCATGAAAGAAGGAAACATTTCCTAAACATCTCGTAGCCTCTTCGTCATAAGTGTGGCGCGCTTCACACCCATAAAAAAGACTCTACTTAACATGGCTTCCAGATACCCTTAGACACTTCAAACCTATTGCTCTGATACCAAGTTTGTCACGACCCGAACATAGGCCCGCATCGAGACACGGGACAAGGAGCTCCGAGAGACTCCAAGTCAACCCATGACATGAACATACACCTAACTCAATCAAACAAGCGGAAGACTTAACATAATAAGCAAAGCAGAAGTCTAAGCATAACATACAATCCAAAATATACAACACGAGTCTGAAGCTGAATACAATCTATTGTCTGAAAAGCCTCTAAGTCTGATGAGTTGATGGTACAAGACCCCAACTAACTCTCTAAGTCTAAAACTGAAAATATGCCAACATAACTGAATAAAATAGGAGCCCTCGACAGATGAGGACTCACCAACAGAGACTGATGCTAACTCCGAAAGTTGACTAGTGGCAGAGCTGAGTCTGAAGATCGGAGCATGTATCATGAAATGATACATCATAGAGTATGTGGTTAGTACTTCGAATATACTGAGTATGCAAGGTAAGTAAAATCGCTTAAATAAGTAAAATCATTTAAAACATGCATAATATAAAACATAATCAAGTCAAGAATCTGAGAGTAGGGCTTGAATGTTGTTTCCTGAAACAATAATCTAAACATCATAAATGAATCAAATGACCCAAAGCTAAAATCTAAATATCATAAGAAAAACTGAAATCTAAACATGCATAACCGAAATCATGAGGAACAATGGGAGACTCTTCTTATAATCGACATATCACGATAGAGCTTACGTGGTCGCAACTATCACACCCAAGTGGGTAGAGCCGTTCAAAGCCTTTTCAGGGCTAAGGACGATACCATGATATCGATATCAAGCTCGAGGCCCATTCGGGGCAGGGGATAGCTCACAAAGGAGGTCCCAAAGTATATATATGATATGTATAAGCCTACGTTGGCTTCTAAGTTTTGAGGAATAGGGTGGATAGATCCTTAGCCTACTCGGTGCTAGACTCTACTCCCAAAAACATACATATGCTCTCCATCGTTTTTCAACAAAGCTTACCATCGTCTGTTGACGAAGTTGAATAATCAAATACATATCAAAATCTGAAATCATATATGAGGAGCTTTTGCTCAAACCATACCATAAGTTGAACATAAACGGGAGTCTTAACTCCAAAACCATGTGGTAAGCTTAATTCATGAAATCATAAATCATACTTGAACATATGGGCATTACCCAATACTTTAATCATGCTTGAAAATATTTAATTTACTTAAAACATGATCATAAACATGGGTAACTTGAAAACATACGTTTCATCAATAATATCTCATCATACTTGAACATTCATCATAAATCTCAACTTTCATGCACTTGTCATAAATGGGCATTTTAATTTATAAAGCTTGAAAACATGATTATAATTGAAAACAATGCAAAACTTTCCCATGAATCATAATTCAATAATAGAAACATATTTAAATCATACCCATGTAGAAAATTAGGAATTTCATGCATTAGGCTAAAATCCCATAGAATCAACATATGAATTTTCATGATTTAGAGAGGGATTGGGCATGAGTGTGAAAGAATTCACCCATTCATAACCACCCTACATACCTGATAGGATTTGATTCTACCAATTTTCTGATTGCCCAATGAAGAATTGAAGAAGAACTTGTAGAACCTGAGCTTGATCACCTTCTAAGCCCTCAACTTGCATGCATGAATGTGAATGAGCCTAGAATGAACTTACCCCTTATAAAACTGCCTATTTCGAGATTAAAACGATTAGTTTAGGACCCTCGGGCTTAGAAATGATGAAAATATCCTCAATGAAAATCCTGGAAAAACTGAACTGCCAGTGATAACGGACGTTAGTACGATCCATTGTGAGCTCCTATGGTCCGTTGTTACCTTCTGTTGCTACTCCCTGAATCCAGGTCTCTGATCCCTCACCACGACCGAACAGGACGGGTCGTTGCTAGCTCAAATGACTCGTTGCTTCCAGTCGTCGTCACCACTGTCTTAACCTGGGATCCCTTTGAACGACTACTAACGACGGTCCTTTGTTACCTACAACAGGTCGTTCCACGACTCGTTACTTCCTCCTTAACCAAGGACCAATTTAACCACGACCACATCCGACGACTCGTTACACTGATCAATGGGTCGTTCCTAGACCCGTTACTCCAAACTCCGAGCCTGCAGTACCTCATTACGAACACATCCAACAGGTCGTTGGTGGCACCAACGATCCGTACCATGACCCGTTCTGAGAATATTTTCCAGTTTTCAGACTTTGTCCTTGGGGACAAGGACATTTGACTTGGGAGGACTTATTATGTACTAATTGTAATGAAGGAATATCTTAGTCATATCGCACGAGAATTAGTTAGCAAGTTGTTAAAGGTTTAGTTTAGTTGTAGAAGAGATTAACAGCTCACTAACCACTATACATACAACAATTATATTCTTGGATTGACATTGATGAATAATATCTTCTCTTTCCCCTTTCTACATTCAACTTCTTACTTTCTCAAATTCTGTAAACCTTTAGAAGCTATTCTTCCTCACTAGCTTCTTAGGTTACAAATTTGTGTTTAATTTCCACAAGCACGCAACACAACGTACCCCTTTTTAATTCAATGGTAAATTAAAAGTTCCCCTCATTTTGGCAGCGAGCGAAAGGCTAGCAATGATGAGAATGTGTACAATCCTTAGTTTATTCCCCTGAATAGGTTTCATATAATTTTGCTCAATCTTTAATTTTTTCATGTATTTTTGTGAGTAAATAACTTTAAATATAAAATTGATACATTCAATATCTTAGAGTTTTTACTTGTAAAAGTTTATATTCCAATACTATGTCGGAGTTTTACCTATAATTTAAATTCCGACATAGTGTGCTAGAATTTCACATATAAAAGTTCAAAATTCGAATATATTATATTGGAGTTTCATATTTAATTTTTTTTATATGCTTGAATATCACATATAAAAAGCTTTTTGTGTATTGAAATTTCACATATAAAAGTTTAAAAATCCTGACATAGTATGCTAAAGTTTTTCATGTTTTAGCTAGGGCTATTGTTATCCAAAATTTTATTTTTAATTACATTTCAATGGTAGCTAAACTTTGAAAATTGGTTCACAAAAGGGGCTAGCATACCAATTTTTATTTACCTTTGAAAATAAATAAATGGATAAGTGAAGGTAGGACCAAGCTTCAACTGCGGAGCAACAACCGTTTTAATCACGAAGCTGCTCGAAAGCTTCTCTCAAAATTAATTATACCATACTAAAAATGGAGGGTACTCTTAGCTTTTGCAGTTGCTCTCCCTCTCAGGCTCAGCTCCCGTTACAACCAACATCTTTCCCTCCTCAATTCCCCAAAAAGTTCCAATTCTTGGTTCGCTCTAATTTTAGTTCATCTTCTTCGTTTTTATTTCTTTATTTATCTTTTCAATTTACTGATTGAGGTTTTCTTTGCAGAGACTACAGAAATCGAAGCCTTTGAACTCAGCGAAGGCGTTGGGGACGGGCAATAATGGGCACTTTAAAGATTTTCCAGCTACACCTAACAAGGTTTTTACGGAAGAGGTACTTATTAGCCTTTACTAGCTCCTCTTTTAATTTTCCAGCTGTTTTCTCTGAGGTAAGATTTGTTCTCTTTCGTAGTTATATCCATGTCTTTTAAATCTTTTCATCCATTTCTCTGTCCGAAAATGAAATTAACGGTTTCATAAACAAGAGTCAAAGCAACTTATTCCATATACACACACACACAAAAGAAGCAGAACCTCAAATATTTCATGTAAAATGATTAACTTTAAACTAAATTTTACCTATCTAGAGTCTAAACAAAAATATTGTTCCCAAGAGGATTGTTGAATGGTTGAGGCATAGGAGTAACAACTCGTTGGCCTCATGTTTGGGTCCTATTTATATGACTTAGTCTTAGCAATGTGCTTTAGCCTCGTTGGACAGCTCTGCTTGGTACTTGTGCTCATTGGATGTGACATGTTGCCCATTGAATACTTGAGATACACGCAGGTGGCTCAAGCACCATCATAATTTTAAAATACACTATGTTATTGTATTTATAGTTGAAAATATTTAGAAAAATGTTTGAAAGAACAGTTTGGCTTCCAAAAAGTGATTTTGTTGTTCCAAATGGGACTGAAGGGGTATTTGTTTGTGTTTATTGGATTTTGTAGGCAATTGGTGCTGAATATGGAGAAGGTTTCGAGACATTTAGACCCAATGGACTGCTCAAAGTTGATGTGGTGAGACCAGAAGTTTAGTCTCTGTAACGGGGTTTATGAATCTTTGCACCTTTTGGTTCTACAAGGCAACATATCTGTACTCAAGGAGTTCCTTTTGTATATTTAGGATTTTTTAAATGATAGACTCCAAGAGGGTTTCCTGCGAAGAATCCGTTATGCGATGAAGCCTGATGAGGCTTATGGCCTCATTTTCTCTTGGGATAATGTGGTGGTAAGACCTCAATCTTTGTCAATCTGGTCTAATTTAAGAGAGGTTATCGGATTTGTGAACTGTTACCTGATCTGTGATCAACTGTACAAATGAATGTGGTCTTCTGAGCCTGGCCAGCAAATTATTATGTCCATATAAAAGGAAGTTATCTTCTGTTGTTGGTTTTCCCTATGCTTGTGCTTCTTGTTCCCACCTAAAATTGCAGGCTAATAAGGAATTCTTGAAGGGTGCTGGTTTTGTTACATTCAGATCAAACGTCTGAATCTTTGATGACCTTGTCTTACAAACTCAAAAGTCGTTCTTTTGTTCATCTTTTTTCCTCGCTCCATTTGGTTATTAAGTGTGAAAGACAGATTAAAGATCTTCACTCTCTCTCTATGTGTGTGTGTATGCGTATATATGTCAAGGAAATTTATTCTAAATACAAACATGAACAGGAACAAACTGCACTCGAAGTACAAGATCCCCAAATTATGATGTTTCGTCACTCACCCTAGGAATTGATGCTTTAAGATAACAACAACAACAAGGTCTCAGTTCCAAACTAGTTGATGCTTCAAGATATGACTCCTAAATAGGAGAGGTGGCTCGTTTTGTATCAGACAAAGTATTAGGTGCATGGACTAGAATTCAGACAAAAGGCAACAAGAACTTGGGTTCATGTTAAGAAATAAGAACTTGATAGAAGAGAAAAGAGAATTATATGGATACATACAATGTATATCTTAATCACATATCTAAATATCTGGATATAGATATGTATGGGGGAGAGAGAGAGAAGATAATGTTTGGATTGATTTCGCTTAGTTGCTGAAGATAATGCGTAAGATAATTGTATACCAAAGATGTGGTAAGATATTAATGTTCTAATAATGAAGCTCGTTGCAATTGCATTGCTGAGTTCTTTCTTCTACTTGAGTGGAAGTCAGAACACTCAATTCTTTGTTGACAATGTACTTCCACATCATATTTTTCAGGCAGATTCTCAAGCACTGAAGTTGGATGTATGGAATCAAGTTGCCTCCGAAGAAGGTGAGTGACTTGCCGATTTTCTGGCTCTGAGTACTTAAACTTCTTCACTTGGGTTGCGTGCGAATATGACTATTATTTCAGCTGTATAGCATTAGCCAATTTGAGGGGAATGAAATTACCTATGTTGCTCGGACTCTTCTAAAATGTTGACGGGTGCGTATTAGATCGTCCAAAAGTAGTGCATCTTTGGAGGATCCGACACGGGGGCGACAATATTTTCAGAATCATATATTAGTTTCTTATTGGTCGTACAGTGAAATTATTTGCCCTTTATTTATAAAAAGAAACATCCTTTGAGTGGGAAATGGGTTTTTATTAAATTTCTTAAGTTTTGTTGGGCCCCAAAAAGAGAAGAAGAAAATAAGGAATGTGATAGGATTCAGCTGTGTGCTTCCATACATATATCCATCTGGAGTGCTAGTGACATGTCATTTATATATAATCTGGATCTTATTGGCATTTTTTAGTATCTCCATATATATTTGAGACAGTAAGAGTGGTAACTGTTCCTTTTTTCAATCATTAGTTTGATTCACAAATATATAGGTCAGTTTTTGATAAGAATCGGGTTACTTGAATAAATAAGAATGTTATGCGGAAGAGAAAATACGAAGATCAAAAACAAGAAATTAAAGATAGACGAAATTTGTGAATAAAATCCCTAAATTTCAAGATGAAGTGCTAAGAATCCTAATTGATTAGGCTAATTATGATATTAATAGAGTCAATTCAAGAACTTAGATCAAAAGGTGATCTAGACCCCTAACTCGAAGAAATTAGAGACAATAGTTAGTATAAAACTAATTACCTTCTTTAATTTACGAATAAGAACCAAAGATATTAAGTTGTGAATTAATCTTTCCTCTTAAAGAGTCGTTCTGATAAGGTTGTAAGATGAATCGCAAGTAGCCACACACAGAGGTGTAAAGAAGAGAAACTCTCAATTAATAATATTAATCATGTCTAATGAAAATAACAAAATTCATCCTCCCCAAATAGCATGGGTTTCGAATTCTACTTTTATGGAAATAATAAATACTAAAACCTAACTAGAAAACTTTTTAAACTAGGAAAACATGTAAAAATAATACCAAAATTCTTCCCTAAAGAAAGAAGGAAAAGTTTCCAAATATAGAACCAAAAAAATCCGCTTTTGGGTGTGAATTTTCAGCTCAATTTGGACATGAATTTAGCCCTTATGTTGGGCGTGAATTTCAGCCCACATTAGGCGGAGTTCCATCTCTTTTCTTGGCCTTCTCTTGGGCTCCACGTGGGGCTCTCCTCTTGGGTTTCATGTGGCTTCAATCTTCCTCCTCTTGGACTTGATCTTCGATCATGAAAAATGTGTAGCACTAAGTCCATTCGTCATAATTTTTGGGCTTATTTTCGGGTCTTTCTTTCCCAATAAACATCTTCTTGATTTTTCATTGAAGCCCGTCAACCTTTAATGAACACATGCCACCATGGATGCTATCACATTCTTTTTGGATCTATCAATCCAAATTCATCTATATCAGATATCAGGGTGATATTGGCTTTTATAATGGGTTTATCTCCCGTCACAAGTTGAATGGAAGCCTTGATCTTGGGGGAAGGGATTAAAGAGTGATTAGTCTACTCCTCCCCCCCGCAAATATAATTTATGAACATCTGACTGTGAGCCGTCTCAATACTCATCCCATGGAAAATGAGCCCTTGTAAGAAACTTATGGTTTGCAATAATACAAGAAGCACAATCTTGAAGACCCGCAGGTTTGCAATTTTAAAAAATTGGGATGGTTATGATGTAAAACAAACCGTTGCAGTTTATGGGAGATAAGAAATAGCTAAAGGATGATCTTCTGGCCTATAAAAGATAAAACAAACCTTTGCAGTTTATGGGAGATAAGAAATAGCTAAAGGATGATCTTCTAGCCTATAAAAGACAATGACTATTTTTTTTTTTTT
>JACEIK010009319.1:0-16571 GCA_018107945.1 Datura stramonium
GTGAGGACCCGTGATGAGATTCTGAACTTCTCTTATCTGATTTTTCTTTTTCAAAAATGGACAACTAACCTCTTTCTCTTCAGGTACAATGACTTTCAAACGCAAAGATGATAAATCAAAGGCTCGGAGGAAGCTAAGAATAGTATCATCGGAGTCTGAATCTGATAAACAAGAGCATGAACCTAGTGGTTCGAAAACAGAGGAAACAAGGACCACTAGGGCAAACATAATGGCCCAAACTAAAGCAACCACAACCACACCTGGTCAAGCACCCCAGTCTGAAGAGGGAGTTAGAAAAGAAAAACAAAGGCCGGAAACTGACTCCAACACTGAAGAAGGGTCAGAAGAGACCCAAAATGAAGCGGAGAGAAGTAGTGAAGAAGTGGAGGAGGAGGCCCTTGTGGGTGCACATGAGCAGACCCTAGAGAAAATAGAACCATGCGGTGGAGAGTGCCAGGTGCCAAAGAAATCTATGAACAAGGCATCTCTCTCACCTCCAAGAATAATCCAAGAAGAAGTATTTAAGAAGAACTGCGGATCCTCATGAATTCTTTGAATGAAATTGAGGAGATGAAGTGCATTTTAGCTTCTATGGGTTCGAATGGATGGACAAGACTCCTACACAATACACATATGAAATCATTTGGGAGTTCTATGCCAACTATCTGGCCACAATGGAGGTGAAAGCAAACGAGGGGAAAAAGATAAAGGATCAGCCTTGTCTTGAGAGTGTTCTGGTCCGAGGTTGAGTAGTATATGTATCCGAGTGGACCATCGCTCGAATGTTATATGGATCTCAGTTCAGGCCTACAAGGGTGATGCCAGAATATGACTACAGGGTTGAGGCCATGAAACATATTAGACAGCTGAATGTGCCAGAGCGATGAAGGCAGCTGGAGTAATTATTGAGAATAAAGAATACGTTGAGTGGGTCACAGGGGGAAAGAAGGTAACAAAGAACTCTTTGAACTTCATAGTAAAAGCCTGCTGGACACTGGTACGACATCGGTTAGCATCTACAGTCAACGACAACACACTAAGTGTTGATAGGGCAGCTTTGGTGGCATGCCTCATATCTTGTTACCCCCTTAATATTCCGAGGATCATAGCTACTGAGATACGAGACCGGGTGGTGGGAGTAAGAACTACTATCCCATTCCCGAGCATTATATTCAGTTTATGCAAGGAGGCGAGAGTTCAAAGGGGTGATGAGCGGTTGATTGGGGGGCAGAGGATTGCAGACATAGGCCTTATCCGGGATGAAAGAAACCCGGTAAGCAGATCTAGACTTCCTACAACCATACCAGCATCTCAGCCAGCAGGGGACGCATAGGTGAATGTCCCCACCAATAATGAGTAGAGTGAGACACCAAACTCCACCTATAGATGCCGGTCACCTTGAGACAAAACTCCTCCTAGCACCTCAACTCCACCATTGCATAGCTCACGTACTCCACACTCCATACATCTTGGATACCACAGGACTCTTAAGAAGTTGGACAAGTGATTGAACATGGCAGAGCGCAAAATTCAGGCCATGATGGAAAATGTAAAGCCATGGGTCAAATCCGAGATAGATGTAGCCACAGCCGTACATGCCCACCTAGACAGATTTGAGAGCATATTTAACATGAGGATGGCGGAGAAGACAGATACTAGCAGTTCGTGGTGGGAGTTGGGAGCTCTTTTGGAGCCAAGCAGTTGAGTTGTCATCATGATAACCAACAATTATAACAGCCCCCACTCTTTCGGGCCTAGATGCCGAGCTTGATGAAGATATTGATTTAGCGCATATTGGGAGCCGTCCACGACTGCTAAAAAGGGTAAGAAGCGAGCTAATGAGGAGGCCAGAGAGGAGAGTCCAAAGAAGAAGAAGAGAGAGAAGAAAGACAACAAGGGGCTGCACAGAGAGCATGCGCACTACTACAACACATATGTTTGAGCTTCGGCATGAGGGAGTTAGAGGAGCAGGAAGCCCACCACAAACAAAATGAGCTTGCCAAGGCCATGGCCCTTCGGGTGAGCGACATTCAGCCCCAGTTACTGCTGCAGGCCAATCAAGTGGCCACAATCACCTGGGGAAACTACTTCCCCTGTTGTTACACCATTGAGCGCGCGCCACCGCTAACGCCACTACAACCGCGGCTACCACCTCCGCAAGATGATAGTTGGTAGGAGCGCCTAGAGCACCTTAGGTATTTTCTCTTCCCTACATGCTTATAGCTTATGCTTCTGTTCTCAGTTTTTCAAAAGGGGAGGGGGTGTACGGTATTTTTGAGAATTTTGTCTGCCCGAGGGTTTTACTTACCATGCTTCTTTTCCCTTAGGCATGCTATCTAGTAGAACCTATGATGTGTTAGATTTTTTTAGTTGTAATTTTTGTTTGATTAGAAATTAACATAGAATACTCAGCCAATAGAAATGCACTAGTTTTGTTTTTTTGAAAAATTGACTCTGCTCAAATTCTATGTATTTGTGACAACATGCATGATTTCTCAGATCTTTTATTTGATTTGGTTATTAATAGTAGTTATTCTTGTTAACCCTTGTATGAACTAGACAGGTGAAATAAAAATAGTTCATGTACCATGTGTGAGTGAGGTTTTAATATTCATTGCAGTATGTTGTTGAGGATCTAGAACTTGCCTCGGTTGGTCTCTCGCGACAGGTCAAGGACGGTTAGTTAGATATGGTCATAGGCCATTTTTATTTTATTTCACTTAGCCTATATTAACGTATCAAAGTTCCATGAATCCCTTGATCCCAAGTTTGAGCCTTAATAGACCATATCTTTTGATTCACCTTAACCGTACCTATTTATTTATAATGAACCCGTTGGCCCCGGTCCTTCCTTGGATATTGTGAACCTCACATAAGAAAAAATGCTTAAGTTGAGGGTGGCTAGAGTAGGGTGCATAAATGGTGGGATCGGGAGAAAGGAAAAGAAAAGAAGAGAAGAGAAAAGAGAAAATATGGTGAAAATGAGGTGTGGTGAGGTGAAAAGCAAAAGAGCTAAAAATCTCTGAGAATCTGAAAAGAAAATTCAAAAGAGCTTGAAGTTGTTTGAAAATGCGAAAATCACCTCATCCATGCAAATATTCTTAAAATGGAGTAAAAAAGGGAAGAAAGGAAAATGAAAGAGTGAAGGTGAAATAGGTAAATGGTAGACAATATATGTAGTGCCAAGGAAGGGATAGTCACTCATAAAGTCTCTCATCTTTATCATGTCCAGCCCTAAGCCTACATTACAAGCCATATCAAGTCATATAGTGATCCTAACTTGACCATTTGACAAACCAAAGCATAGAAAATAAGGGCAAGCCTATAGTATCTGATGCATAATACTTGCAAACTTCCGGTGAGAGGGAGTGCTTCACCTGCCTAGTCCCATGTTGTGTTTGATACTTCATATCCGAGTGGAGACTTCATTTGTGGAGGGTATGTGGGCTATGTTTGCTTTTAGCATTGGTCTATGTGAAAAATAATTGTGATGACTTGATTGCTTGTTGATAGCTAGATGACATGTCTTGATCCCTGTATATGATGTTTTGATGTTACTTAATGCATTATTGATGATGTTCTATGAGGAAGGGTCAATAGAGTGTATATAGAGAGTGCAAAATTTTGTTTGAGTATTGGCTGTAGTATCTTAAGTGTATTTTCTAGTTGAGCATCATGCTTAGTTTTTCTTTTTATTTTCCTGAGGACATGCAAAAGTCTTAAGTTGAGGGTGTTTATGTGCTGTGGATTTACAGCACTATTGACGCTTAAAACTAAGAAAATAGCATGGACTTAGGTGTATTTATGTGGATATGAGGCACTTTTCCTTTGATTTCAGGATAAATGGGTGTTGGAGCGTAAATTTGAAAAAGGAAGCTAAAAGTGTGCAAAAAAAGGCAAAAATGTAGTCCACAGTACGATCTATAGGATGGACCTAAGAGTCGTACTGATGGCTGTGATAAGAAGCATAAGGCTGAAGTTGGAAGAATGAACCTATGAGTCTTGCCACGGATCATACCAAGCTTGTACAAGTCGTGGTAAGGCAATCGTGATGAACTCTAGAAGAATTGCACAAGAGGTTGATTCTCAATAAGAGAGGATACCACGACCTGTGAGAGCTTGGTACAGTCGTACTATACCGGTCGTGGTGAACTTTAGAAAAATTGCACAGATTCAGAATTAAGCCACGGGAGCATGGTACGAGTTGTAGGAAGGAGGTACGAATCATACCTTGGCCCGACACTTAGCCAAAAATCAGCCAATAATCCAAACCACGAGATGCTGCCACGGGCTATAGGATGCTACTACGAGTCGTAGGATGATCCGTGACGAGGTCGGCACTAGATATGGAAAATCACCCTGTTAACCTAGGAAAAGGATTCTTATATCTATATAAATACGTTTTATGTTTTATTTTTCATAAGTGACATTGAGAGGAATTAGTTTTAGTTGGAAAACATTGTAGCAGACAATTTTACATCTTTGAAAGAAAGAATTGAGTTGGTTCAACCTTGTGATCGAAAGAAAGAATTGAGTTGGTTCAACCTTGTGATCAACCTTTTCTTGAATTCATATTGTTCTTGCTACTTGTTCTTCAAGATTTTACGGAATCAAAGGAAGCATTTTTCTCAATCATATTTGTAAGTATTGTTTTTATGTCTTTAATCATGAACACACTTCAAAACCTTGCAACTATGAGAGGCTAAAACCTCCATGCTAGGGTTGTGGGAACCATAGAGGATTAACAAGCTAGGGTTGCAAAAAGTGAGTCTAAAACCAATACTAATTACTTATATTGTATTCTTTTTATGATTTAATGATTCTTAGTGGTGTACAACGTTAGGAAGTGCCTGGATTCTTTACTTGCTTTGGTCGAAGAGGTAGAGATTATGAAAAGAGAATTACAACGGAGCCTTGATCTTGATGATCATTGTATTAACTTGAGCTGTGATAGCAGGATTGTTATACCTGAAACTTAGTGATAATGGTTAGTTTGGAAACGCTCATGAGTTTTCTTCGAGTAATTGAGTATAGTCATTCAATAGGGATTGGTCCATCGTTTGAATGAACATAAGTTATCAATTCTGTAAGTAAGTATTGGTGAAGATCACGAGTGTATACCTAAAGCTGTTATGAATCCATGAGGAACACAAACCCTAGTTATCCTTTAATTATTGATTCACAACCATAAGCTTGACAACTACTTTGTTTTTACTATTGATTATTATTAGAATCCCCCGAATTGTGAAGTAACTACCATACAAGTTCACTTATTGGATGTAATCTAGATCTTCCATATTCCCTTTGGGATTGACCCCAACCTCTAAGTTGGGTTCTTTATTGACAACGTCCGCTTCATACTTCAGTTAGAAGTGTGGTTTGAGTATTATCAATAGACCATATTTTATGACTTTGTCTATATCATGGAGTGAGTTCAAGTTACTAGCCAATACTTCAATTGCTAGTATAAACAAAGTATGTGACAATGGATCTCCTTGATTGATCCTCCTTATTTATTGGAAGTATAATACGCCTATCTTTTAACATGTGTACAATTAAGTTAACGTCGATGAGATTAGTTGAACAACATTGACGAGGTATTTGAAATTTGGAACATAAGGGTATATTTGATCTTGTCAGTTGTATCATCTGCACATCTATTTTAGATTATGTCAAATGCAATGATTCATGTATATTACAAGTTCCATATAAATATACAAGGTACTTGTCCACCTCACCCAGACTCGGGACATAAAAAACTTGATATTAGAGTCAAGTTCTAGTGTCCTATAGAGTCTATGAAGTTATGACTAGTACACTCCTACTTATAAATGTCTTTCACACTAATTTATAATTAGGAGGCTACAAGAATATTTAGAAAAAGTTACCTTTCGTTCATATTATAGATCATGCAGTACAACTATGTCTTAAGAGATCATTCATAAATGTTGCCCCATGTTCCCTCATCTGTCCAAATATTATAAGAAATTGGATAAAGGGACTATGATGAACATATGTGAAGTGTCTCTCCTTATGCCTCCTACAAGAAACCAGAACATAGAAAGATGTTATATGAATAACTAAGATGATTGAAATCCAGCTATGTACACTTGTTCCAAGCACTAGAGGAAGGTTCTTAAACCGTGTCTTATTTATAGGATTCTAAGTCATATATACATTTGTTCATTCATAATCTCACTCATATTTCATGTGCTCATATGTATAATTCATGTTTATGATTTTCTATTTCCATATGTTTTGCTTAAGGTGAAAATACTAAGAAAAGAAAGATATTAGTGTCTAAGTTTCAAATTGTGTAAGATAGTATTCAAGACAAGGTTATATTTTCAGTTTCAAAAAGTAATTCATGTGCTATTTGGTAGCCATGTTAGATACTCTACTCATATCCTATGTACACATGTTACATTCATGTGTGAAGCTTTATGCCATATGATCTCGACCCAAGGGTTAGGACTTGTAACACACCGAAATTTTTTTGATGATTATTTAATATTTGTATGCTATGTTAAGGGAAGTATAGGCTATTTGTTGGTTGTAGGTAAGGAGGGAAACATGTACAAAGGGAAAAAGCGAAGAGTATGTGGAGTTCATAAATAAAAGTCAACTTTAAATGATAATATCTCCAAATTTATAATGAGTTAGAAGTCTTATCAAATTAAAGGTATTTGAGTCTATTATTCAGAACATCAAATCACTCGTCAATTGGAGTTCGAAGTAAAATGTTATAGGCATTTTACTTAGACACTATCAAGCGGTGACATGGCCCACCGCCTTAAAAACCTCCACCGCCCCACCCCTTATATATTAAGTGTTAAAGTGTTATATTTTATTTCACCCTTAACCCCAAAGGAGCTACTTGCTTAGAGAACATATTCTGTCTATTTTTTAGCAAACAAACCAAGGAGAAGCAAGAAGAAAATATCAAGCCGAGCTCAAGCAAAACACAAGTTAAGTGAAGAAGACTATTTGCAAAATTGTGTATAGTGTGTTGGTATCTATTTTGATGCATTTTAGGCAGGCTAGTTGTTGCATTTTTGGAGTGAAATCAAGCTATACATCTACTCTGTCTTAGTAGGAGTTTAGGACAAGTAAATGGTAAGAGTTTCTAGTTACTAAACTTTCTTAAATTTAGAAATCGGAAGCTAAGCTAGGCTGCCATTTTGGGTGCATTTTTACTAAAGGTTACTTCTCCTTTTTGGAGGTTGGAATAGCTGTATTTTTCTGGAAATATACTCCTTTACTGGTGGAAATTGATCATAAGAAAATCTAGATGAGTTCTCCCTTTCATTTCCTATTAAAAAGTTAAGGAAATAACTAGAACAAAGTGTTGAAGTGTTTCCTTATTTGGTTGTGTTGTGGCTGACTTTGGTGTGACATTTTTGCCCAGAAACTATGCTTAAAATAGCCTTATATTGTAGTTTTGATCTCAAGTAATTGAATAGGGCCGAACATCGGTTGTTGGAGAAAGAACCGGCTAAAGAAATACATCATAATAAGATATATAATGGTGTTCCAATCCTTGTTTGCAAGAACGAATTTGTACCATTGAAAAATCAATATTTCTATGTTTTTGAACTCATATTGAGGCATGTTTGATTCTGTACAGAAGGTTAGGAATACTTGGCATTAAGTTTGAATGGTTAGAAGATGGTTGGAACAATCAAATGTGAAGCGAAAGACGCATTGTTTGCAAATGATATCGTAGTTGTAAATTGAGTTTTAAGTCCCCTTATCGTGGGCATTGTGACCTGGTCATTTATAGTATGTTATGTGTATGTGATGCTTAAGTGTTTTTAAAGGTCTAGTTGCTAAATGAAAATAGTAATAGAGTTAGACAATGACACATGGACGAGCCTAAGCTAAGAAAATGATGTCAAAGCCTAATAAGGGAAAGTAAGAGTATTGAATAAGAATGCCTTAACATGATTGTATACCTCCTTGTGTGTATTTTATGAGGTATGCGAGGCCAAAGGGAGATTTCATAATCCTTTTCCCTATGAGTCAATTGGTAGGTTACCGAGTTTTCAAGCGGTAATACTCTTAGAACATGGTCTATGAATCTTATTGAAACTCTTTCATCGTTTGAATCTTTTTTTTATTTTTATAAACTTTTTAATACGTGTATCTCAGTTCTACTTTCAAGATTTACATGTTATATATGCCTACTTGCAGTCGTATATTACAAAAGAGGCCTATCTAGGTCGCAGACTCAGAATTTATCATTATTATTCTATATGTTCTATATTGATTCAGTGTAAGATCTATCAGCTTTATTTATGATTTATGATTGAGACTATTGACCTACCCCCCGATGCTCTTTCTAGTGAGACATTTACATTATGGATGATACCCTCTTTTGAAACATTCACACAACATAGCCTTGAATGTTGGACAACATGCACGACTCCAACTCATGGACTGACACAACATGGCATCACACAATATAGCCTCACACGGCAAGCCTACCACTAACAACTCCAAACAACAAAACTTTGCACAAGGCTGAGGTGTGACACCACTATAATCATAATCAAAATAAGAATCTTACCTGCCGCCATATCTAGCCTCTGGTCAGCTATAATTCATCAAGTTACAGGCATCCCTGCATAAGCCAGCAAATATGAGTCTAGACGCGACTCCTATGACATCTGACTTCTCGCACGATTTCGATCCAGAAAGAAGGGTAACAATCCTAAATGTCCTGCAGCCTCCTGTTTATAAGTACACTGCATAATGCATACATAAACAAGACTCTACTAGACACGACTCATAGACTTCCTAGGACGAACTGCTCTGATACTAGGTCTGTTTCACCCCAAACTCAAGGAGGCGTGACTGGCACCTGGTGCCACCCCTGATATGAGCATACACGATGTTCAAAAATAAAACAAAGGCTAGAACCAATGAGGTTCGACAACACAACAACTATAAAATCAGAGTAAGACGATAGACTATAGCAGAAGTTGGCTCACTTAACCAACCAAAAAATAAATACAATATGTTGTCAAAGCCACGAAATGAAAAACAACTATACAAAATGGCCCACTAGCCTATAACAACACACTAACACCACAGTAATGTCTACGAACCTCTATGAATTCAATAGTAATTAAATGATCGGGATAGGGCCACGAACTTCCCTTAACTCAAATATCTAGCGACTTAGAAAGACTTGGAGCTCACCAACTTAGATGGAACTCCACTTAGCACCCAAGAACTTGATCTAACAGCCCACCATCACCAGCAGTCATGAATGCAGCGCCCCGATTAGGGCGTCAGTATAATAATGTACCGAGCATGAAAGGCAGAAACAATTGGAAGACACGAATTAGAGATCAACAGATATACCAGATATCGCAGAAGAAGAACTCAACTTAAGTAAATACATAGAACCTACCTGGCCCCCATAAGCCTGGCAAGTACAATAAAACATACAAACAGAACCCACCTGGCCCCCATAAGCCCGACAAGTCCAAAAGTAAATAATAACACAACGGTACCTAGACGGCATAGCTCACATGTTATCTCCTCTAGACCTCTCAACGACCTTAGCTAACACCGGCCAATATCTAGCATCCACTTCTATCATATAACATATAACACGAGTAGCAACCACAATATAATTCTAACCATATAAAAAGTAAACACCAATCAATCAACATCATCAAATAAGCATTGACGGACCCTCTCTCGGATGGCACAGTTAGCGGAGCTCAATCATTTGGGAGAGCCAATCACGGTCCTAAGAAGGCTCAGATATGTCGGACCACTCTCGAATCATGTCTCATCTCGACACTACGGAGGACATCATTCTCAACCCCGTAAGTCATATTTATCCTTGGGCTCAACCCCTCAGCCGGAAACACTCTCGTGCGTCGGGTATCCACAAGACACAAGGCACCTCGGGCTCAACCCCTAGGTTGGAACAACTCTCATGTATCGGGTATCCACAATCCACAAGGCACCTCGGGCTTGACCCTTAGCTGGAACAACTCTCGTGCATCAGGTATCCAAAAGCCACAAGGCCTCAAATGCAATACATACACAATCCACAATAATAATAATACATTCTCAAATATCCCACAATCAGCTCTCAAACCCCACAACCTAACTAATACAACATAATACTATTCTTTCATGTTTATCCGTCCACCAACGAGCCACTAGCCGAGCTAAGAATTACCATCCTAAACAGTCTATCCTCAAGCCTTACAAACAGCCCACAAGACACTCTACTTACCACTAAAATCAAGGGACACATAATCAGCCTAATTGTCACCACGACCATCACGTGCCATCGACATGGTTCGACACGATCGTCGATTTGAATATAACAAAAGATCATCGCAACCATCAACCTTAACCACTCTAATCCCTCATTCACTCATCCATATAATCACCTAATATTATTCACACTAACAACCCATAAATTTCTACAAGAACCAGACACCTCACACACGACCTCACGGTACGAGCCTAATAATTTGCCATAACTACGATTCTCTGCACTCAAGCCCTAGCCACTAAACAAAACAGAACCTTATACACACCTTTATCATCATATAAAAAATAGAACAATAGTTCAATAATAACATAATACAAGCCATCACAAAATAGCCAACACACACGTCTACACGGATGAGAACAACTACGGAATTCATGCTGACAAAGGGAAGGACAAGACTAACATACCTTAGCTTTAAGCCTATACGAACTCGAACCTTCAACACCAAGAACATAATGCCTAAAGGCAGTCCAATATTCTGTCAAAAATACATTCAACAAACTCAACAAAGATGACAACACAAATGAGGCATAACCAATAAGATTCATACGAATTCGATGGTAGAAACTCCGAGACAACAACCTAATGGTGTTAACACACCTATAAAAAACCTTAAATACTAAATAAAATCAAAGAAATAAGTCTTACCAATAGCATCTCCACAAAACAGCCACCAAAATCCCGAAAAAGACACCAAAAGATAAGCTACACGCAATTCCCGACATCCCAACATCAAAATCATGTTAAACCATGGATTACTACCTTAAGAACACTTAAGGATGAGTTTGAGAGAGGTTTCTCATGAAGATAATTTCTGGAAATGGATTTGGATGAAGAACAACCGACCAAAGGAACTTAAATAGTCCTCCACCGCCTTAGACCCTTGCGATGTGCCTGCTTACGCGGTCTCGCAAACACACAAATATCTCTCTACTAAGAAGTCGGATTGATGAACAGTTTGATGCACTAGAAACTAGATTCATAGACCTTTAATTTTATAGGTCGAAAATCCCATAACTCCTTATATATTTGGAGAAAAGATCCAAGATATTTGACCTATATTTCAGAAAATCTCAAGTAGAAAAATTTGGTGATAAACTTTTGCTGAATTTTGTTCTACAACTTGATCGATGTTCAATATTAAATATGATCATAAAGTGACTCAAACAACTCATAAAACTTCCTTCTTAGCCTAATATGTACTCTTAGTCCTACCTTGAAAGTAAGATTTTATCGCTCAAATTATTCAGGGTATTACATTTCACCCCTATTGGAGGGAAACTAGCAGCCCTTGTGTTCTTTGGTTTATGACCTACTTGTATGTTCTTATAAATTTATATTGGTGACAAATCAATAAGCTTTTCATCATCAAAGCTCATCATCATCATACATTCGTCATCATTCNCTACTTGTATGTTCTTATAAATTTATATTGGTGACAAATCATATGTCTTCTCAACTATAACATGTTTTCCTCCTTTGTATTATCTTCTTGTTCATACCTCAATTGTTAAATTTTTTTTTTCTATTGAGGGTCTATTGGTGTTTAACTATTGGGATAGACAATTGTAGCTAATTATTGTTTGTATTTTGCTGAAATTCTACCATGTCTTTGCAGCTAGAAATCTCCTTATTTGATTATTTGTTATTTGATGTTTGAGATGCTAACATTGTATTTTTATGCCATGGTGTCTCACTGTTGTGATTGATATTTACTTGAGAGTCCATTATGTTAGGAGGTACCTTGATTCCCAAGTTTTTTGGAATCAAATCACCTTTCTTCTCTTGGTATTCCTTCTCCATACTATGTGTTGAACCATCATTTTCCATCTTCCTTATTCCTTTTATATTTGTTATTATGTTATCTAGGACTATAACTTATGTGCCAAGACCCTTACTGATATTGTTTATAGTTTGAAGCTCTTTTGTGCATCATTCCTTTCTTGTGTTTGAACCATGTCCTTCCTTATTTATAGTTTTCCTAAAAGATTTTTCAACCTGGACTTTAGCTGATTCCCTCTTGTCCATTGATTTTGGTAATTTTTTCATTGGTTATATTGTTTGCCCCTGATTGTTGTTACTGTTTGATTTTTCTCCCTTGGTATTTTGGTTTATCAATCTCTCCCTTCTGTTTTTCCACTTGTTTTGTAGAGGCTGGATAGATTTCTTAGTCTTATCCCTAACACTGTCAACCCTTAGAGTTTTTCTGTGTATTTTCCTCTTGGTCAAGTATTGCATACTTATTATTGGTTTGCACCTTATTATTGTTTGCTACTTGCTTTCTTTTTTTATTGTTTCAGTTGCTCCACTTACCTATTTTTTATTCCTGTGCTCTTTTATCTTTGATAGTCTTGTATTATCCTTGTTATGGTTGCTTACCATACTTGCTTTGAATTTGTTGATAAGACTTGCTCACTATTTTCCGACTCATTAGAGTCTTAATAGGCTATATCACCTTTTTTGTCTTTATTATGCTAATTTTCTTTGGTTTCCACATTAACTAGTCTCATTTAGGATGTAAAACACAACACGCTACCTCATTGTGTCCTTAGAGCTTGTAGTTTTTACAGTATTTTGGTAGGTGGTCATATCAAATTTTATCCACTTCGCTTTAACCTCTCCTAATACCTTCTTCCTCATCCCAATATTCACCTTCTTTGGAAAATCTCTGAGAAGGTCTACTTCAGTTTTAACTGTAGCACAACTTAGTTTGGTCTAATTTCTTATAGCCATATATACCTGCAGAGGTTTACCATGAAGTAGCTAAAGAAAATATTGATTCTTTCACAAAATAATTTGGAGGAAGATATGAAAAATATATCCATGCATTTGTGATTGAAGTTTCTTCTTCTAAATCGAACAAAGGATCCTAAATTAAAGTTCACATATGATATGACGAATTCTTAATTATGACGTAAAATGCCAGTTTTAACAATAGATGCACATAATATTCTAATATGAAAGCCTAATCAAAACATATTTTGTGTAAAACTCTGATATTGCACTCATCTTTGAGGTCACATTGAGTTGGTTAATCCGCTTAAGTCTTTAATAGCTGTCCATCTGCCTGAGAATTTCCAAATTACCATATACTTGAGGTTTTCTTGAACAATCATCTATTGTACTTCTTTTTCCTCATATATGAGCATCAGTTCCTTATATAAATATGTGACATGGTTGATCTATAGTGGTTTCATGAGTGTTTTATGGGTTGTTGGTTGTAGGATACCTACATATGATAAAGGTTCTGGGATTGGCGTTTGGGCGACCTCCAATGGAGGTTTACCAACGACCATCGTGTCCATGAGGATGAAGTAGGGTTCCGACATAGAAATTGATGTGTAGTTTATGATTTGAGAGAATAATCTAGAGAGAGAATTTTGAGATTTTATTAATTTTTAGTTGTTGAGCTACCTGTTACAAATAAATCATTCATCAGAAAAATAATACAATTTAAATAAATAGTCATTACATCTAAAAATAAATAAGAAAAATACAAAGTTAAGGTAAAATATATGTGGTATATCAAGAAAAAGTAAGACAAAATATACAGTCGAAATAAATAAATCATTATATATAACTATGCCTTAGTTAACAGATATAAAATACAATAACATATCCAGTGTAGTCCCAAAAAATGAGGTTTGGGGAGGGTAGACTGTAAGCAGATCTTACTCCTACCTCAGAGGGAAGGAGGGTATCTCCAGTAGACCCTCGGCTCAAGGATAAACAAATCAAGACAATTCAAGAAAAGAAGCAGAAGAAACAAAGTATGCCAAATAATAAGTAAAAAAAATATAAGAAACAACAGGTAATCAAAAATCTAAGAGCAAGACATTATATATAGTACTACTACGACTATTAGTATGGGAAAATTAGCAAGACAACTCTCTACTCCTTACTAACCTACTATCCTGATTTGTGTCCTCCAAGATCTCTTATTTAGGGTCATATCCTCGATAAACTGAAAATTATCCTGTCTAATTACCTCTCTCCACTTAATCTTCGGCCTACCTCTACCTCTGCTGAAACCATCCATCAAAAATCTCTAATACCTCCACACTTGGGCATTTGATTGCTTCCCACATCTTATCCTCCACGGAAGCTACCTACCCTATTCCAAATGTTACACCCAAAATTTTTCTAATGGTTATTTGATATTGTATGTTATATTAATGAAAGTATGGGTTGTATGTTGGTCGTAGGTGAGAAGGGAAATATCTATAAAAGAAGATCGAAGAGTATGCGAAGTTCATGAATAAGGGTTAACTATAAACAATCATATCTCCTGATTTATAATGAGTTAGAAGTCCTACGACTTATCAAATTAAAGGTATTTGAGTCTATTTTTTAGAACATCAAATCGCTAGTTAATTGAAATTCAGAGTAAAAAGTTAGAGGCATTTTATCGAGGAACTGCCAAGCAATTACATGGCCCACTGCCTTAAAACAACCTCCACCACCCCACCGCTTATATATTAAGTGTTAAAGTGTTATATTTCATTTCATCCTTAAGCCCAAAAGAGATGCTTGCATAAAGAACATATTGTCTCTATTTTCCAACAAATAAACCAGGGAGAAGCAAAAAATAAAACATCAAGCTAAAGCTCAACCAAAACACAAGCTAAGTGAAGAAGACTATTTACAAAATTGTATGTAGTGTATTGGTGACCGTTTTGCTGCATTATGGTTAGGCTAGTTGTTGCATTTATAGAGTGAAATCAAGCAGTATATCTACTCCATATTAGTAGGAGTTGAGGACAAGCCAAAGGTAAGAAGTTTCTAGTTATTAAACTTGCTTAAAACATAGCTAAAAACTAGAAATCGGAAGCTAAGTTATGCTGCCACTGTGTTTTGCTGGAATTTTACTACTATTATGATGGAAATTGATCATAAGAAAATCTAGGTAAATTCTCCCTTTCATTTGTTACACCCCGTAATTTATTATCGCTCAACTGACGCGTTCATACGTATGTTGTGAGTTCTAGAGTACGATGAATGTGAAAAAGGGCATGAGGAATGAGTATATGAGCTCGTGGTCGAGCGAGAAGGAGGCTGGGGCCGGAGGCCAGGTGCCCTGGGCGCCAACCGCGTCGCGCCCCTTGTCAGGTGCTATGGCTGGCGCGCCGTGTTCCCCCTGCCAATGCCTCAAATCTATATAAACCCCCTTCATTCCTTGAGAAATCATTTTAACATGTCCCAACAATTAGAGGAGCGATGTGAACGACAATTTTAGTTGATTTTCGCTGCTAAACTCCGTCTAAACACAAATTCATCCTAGATAAAAAGTTCTAGGCCTACAAGGAACATCCCTGCAGAGTTATTTCTTGAAAATTCGCTCGGAGTATCAGAACACCGCGAGTAAAAGTTTTCAAAATCATTTCTAATTGAGTCTTAAGCAACTACAAGTGATAGGTAAGCATTTCTATGTTCTAAACTCTAAGGAATTTGTGAGTTTTTGGCCAAATTAAATAGAGTTGAGTTATAGTTAAGATTATTGAAAGATATTATTGGTTTCCGAGTCCTAATATTGAAACAACCTTATTCTTTCAGCGTGGAGGCTACAATTGAGTAGAATTGTTGGCTTCAATTTGAAACTATATGGATAAATGAGAATCAACATTCGAGGTATGTTAAGGCTAATCTCTACGGCAAGTTATTTCTATCGTATAGTGATACGACCTATGCCTTTGAAAGTAGATAATGATCATATATGTTGTGATTAGCTGTTGTACGTAGATGATGATTATATAGATGTGGTGGTTAGTTACTATGAGACATATTGAGGTTATATCATAGTATCCCTAGTCGAGAAAGAGTATATTAAGTGTGACTAATGCTTGGAGCATCATAGAGACTCCCCTATTCTTTTGTTTATAGTATTAGTGGGATTTTTGTGTCTTACTGTCATGCCAAGGCTTTAGAAATTTATGGTTAGCCAGTGGGCATAACTTGGTAAAGTTGGACAACATAGGGCGTAGATGCACGATATAACTTTCAGTTTGACGCCTATACAGGTGGTAAAGCTCGCCCAGATGCCGTTGGCGTACCTTGATGCCCCAAGGCTAGAGAGGGTGATCTTATCTTCGAGTTGATGGCACTAGGGTTGCCTAATGAACTAAGTGTCAGCTTTACATATGATTGGATACTTTTAGTGACCGTTAGCTTCAAATGACTTAATGCTTCTCACATAGGTCGCTCAGGAAACCATCTCAATTATTACAAATCTGATAGCCTAGATGATACCCTAAGGAGGGAACCACAC